>JAQZBX010030108.1:0-26965 GCA_029593785.1 Cabassous unicinctus | reverse complement strand
AAGAATATATTGTACCAATTCTTAGGAGAGAAAAATGGCCTTAGGATTTTTGGAATTTTAACAAAGAACATTAACTCCAACAATAATTTTCAAGTCCTGCCACAGCTTCTACAATTAACAGGACTTTGAGTTCCTGCCATTCCTTTTCTTCATGAGAGAGTTAATTCAGGAAGACTTTATTGAGGTCCTATCATCCATTTTATGCGCTGTGGGGGAGGCAGAGCAAAACAGAACAAGAGGCTCCTCATTTAGTGGGAAAGATAGATAGGGTCAGCCCTAAAGAATGACAATGACAATGATCCTGAAAATACTGACACTTTACCATGACAGGAAAACATTCTCATGTGAGCTTTGCTATAGGAAGGTGGTAACAGAAGGAAGGTTCCCTCTGTGAATTTGGAGATAAGGAAAATAAAGTTTTCCTCTGAGAATTAAACTAGTAAATTCACACACAGTGGATTTGAGGAGCAATGAGAGTACCGAGCAGGTCAGTAAACCTGTGAGTTGAAAGCATGATAATCTCAAAAAGACAGGATTAGCATTTGATGACAATAGATTGGGGGAAATCGTGGGAACAAAAAGGAAAGTGGCCAATTTAAATATAGGAAAAGGGAGAATTCAGGGCAAAGTTCGGCTGGGTCATCCAAGCTCTGGCCAGGGGTGGGGGTGCCTCATGTTGACTGTTTGGTCCCAGGGACGGAGAGATTATGGGTCCAGTATAGGCAGATGTTGTTAAACGTTTAAATCACACAATTAATTTGTCTTGCTCTGATTCCATGTTACAAAGGCACTTTCTTTTTATTAGTTTACTTTCCATTTAGCATGCCAAGAGATAGGAATGCACTTTTTATGGGTATTTCCAACTACTCTCCATAGAGACTCTATTGATTTACACATCTGCCAGAGTGTGTATCTGTTTCCCCACACATTCTCCGCCATGGTGTATTATCCAATGTTTAGATCTCTGACAATCTGTTGGGTAAAAAATTGTGTAGTTTTAATTGCTTTTCTCTTTTTAAGAGGATAGGCATTGTATTTGTAAGAACTATTTGCATTTCTTTTTCTGGGCACTCTGTTCTTGGCTTTTTCCATTTTTATACAGAATTGCTGATCTTTTCTTATTGGTTATATATTAAGGAAAGTAGTCATTGGTATTATGAGTTGCAGTGTTTTTTCCTGTTGTCATTTGCCTTTGTTTGCAGTTTTCTTTTTCAGTATTTTAAAATTTAATCAAATGTATCCTTTTTTTTTTCTTTTAAGGTTTCTGAGTTTAGTTGGTATTATATAGTTTTTTTTCTTTCCAGGGGAGAGCACGAACGCAGTGCCCCACTACCACAAATTATGCAGTCGAGTTTCCCACATTTGGGGAAATCACAGGGGTATGTACATCCGGAGTGCAATGGATAAGGCTTCCCTTTGGGAAAACCTTCTTCATGATCATGGTATCTCCCCTGCCAGATAAGTATGGTATCATATAGTTTTAAAAATTTCTCATTCATTTTATTTTTTCTGCAAGTAATATTTAAAGAACATTATAAAATGTGGGTAAGAAAACTAAACTAGCAATAATTATATTTTCACTATCAAGTATAGCAACTTTTAAGGATTGGATTTATAGCCGCCTTTGAGATAATTTCTATGTATATAAATATTTATCTTATTAAAATGGTATCATATTCAAGAAATTGTAATTGATTTAATACTTAATGTAGCATGAACATTTTCCATGTCATTGAAGATAGATAAAAATAACAGCAAATTTAGAGCTTGCTGTATGCCAGGCACAAGTCTAAGCACTTTATGCATGTTAACCCATCCAATTCTCACAACAATGCTAAGAGTTGGTTATTATTTTACATCCATTTCGTAAAGTAAACAAACTGAGGCACAGAGAGATTAAATAACTTGCCTAAGGTTACACAGCTGTTAAATAGCAGAGCTAGGTTGATCCTAATCATCATTTTCATGGCTACTGAATATGATAATTTATTTACCACTCCCCTTTTACTGGATGATTATGTTATCTCCAGTTTTACGCTATTACAAAAAGAGCAGCAATGATATCTTGCTCATATGTCTTTGTGTAACATGTTCAATTATTACCTTAGGCAGAATTCTTTTTTTTTTTTAAGTTTTCATTTAAAAAAAATTATTTTTGTTATTATAACAAACTACTAGTTTGGGGGTGGAGTACAATGAAAATATGGCACACATTTCCTCCCTGCAGGACACTATGTTCTGGTTTGGAAAAATATTTATAATCGCATTTCCTAAACTGCACTCTAAAACATAAGTCCCATGAACAAAGAGTTTAGTAGTAAAATGATAGGGAATTATCAATATTTGCTGTTGTTGATCTAAAAAAAAAAAAAGGAAATTTTAATCTACAAAAATTGGTTTAGCTTATTTTTGAGTTTGGGAAATTCTGTATCCTCATCTTGGGAGTTCATATAAAAGCTCTGAAAAGTCCTGCAGTAAATGAATTTGCTAAGTTCAAGTTCAGTATATCACAGACATCTTAAAAAAACCTGGGCTTTTTTCTTTTTTGTTTTGTTAGGCTGAATTCTCATGAATAGATTTGCTGAGTCAAAGTCAAGGAGTTTACACACTTTCTTTTTTTAATTGACTTTATTTTTTTTTCTTTTTGGTGTACAGTTCTATGGGTGATCTTCTGTGTTTGTTTCTTGCCTTCTCATTTTTCTCCTCCAGGCTTCACCGGGATTCCATCCTAGGGACCTCTGATGTGGGAGAGAGGCACCCTGTCACTTGCACCACCTCAGTTCCTGGTTTCTGGTGCGTCTTGCCTTGGTTCTCCCCTGCGTCTCTCTTTTGTTGCATCATCATCTTGCTGCATGGCTTGGCGGGCCTGGCTTGCCGTGCATCAGTGTGGGCCTGTGGCTCGCCGCGCGGGTTACACACTTTTTAAGGTTTAGATACGTATTAGTCAATGTTTTTAAGCAATATATTGTTGTTTTTATTAGAAAAGTTTCAGGTTTACAGAAAAATCATGTATAAAATACAGAGTTCCTATATATCACCTGTAGCAGTTTGATATTGTTTATGAATTCCAAAAATAGATACTGGATTATGATTATCTTTTCCTCTGGGCATATTAGATTTTATTGGATTCAGAGGTTTCACTTTTGCTTGATTGAATTATGATTAGGGCTTTGATTGGGCCATGTTAAGAAAATGACACAGTGGAGAGACAGTTTTAAATGCTGAAGACTGGGGAAGTAAATACACAGAAAAGCAGATACGTGTGTGAGGAAAGAGAGAAGGCTCCATTAGACACAGCAGAGGCCCTGAGAAGAGAGAGAGTGTGATCGTCTATAGCTGACCTTGTGCAGAGAACAGAACAGCTGAGCCCAGAGAGGAACTAGCCCCGGGAGAGAGATGAGACTTATCCCTGCCTACAGCTGATTTTGGAAGAAGCTGGGACCATGGAGCCTTAAAAGGAAGAGAAACCCTGAAAGAACCCTTGCAGATGTCAGCAGCCATCTTGCCTCAACACGTGGCAACAGACTGTGGTGAGGGAAGTAACTTATGCTTTATGGCCTGGTAACTGTAAGCTTCTACCCCAAATAAATACCTTTTATAAAAGCCAACAGATTTCTGGTACTTTGCATCAGGACCACTTTGGCTGACTAACATCTTGTATTACAAATTACAAATCATGAAATAATGTTTTTATAATTGTACTGCTAACTATAGTCCATGGTTTACAGTAGTGTTCACTGTTTTTTTTTGTCTTAAAGTCCTATTATGTTGTTGTTTAATTCTATTAACATATATACAACTTAAAATTTCATCTTTTAGCCACATTCAAATATATAATTCAATGCTGTTAATTACATTCACAATATTGTGCCACCATCACCACCATCAATTACCAAGACTTTTCCATCAACCCTAATAGAAACTTTGTACAATTTAAGCATTATTTCCCTATTCCCTACCCCTACCCAGTCCTTGGTAACCTACATTCCCACTCTAAGCTTATAAAAAATGCTTCTGTTTTCCTCCGGTATTTTTATGCTTTTTTTTTTTCGGTTTGTTTTTTATTTTTATTTATTTATTTTTTTTTTTTTACCCATCTGGAGTTTTATTTGATTGAACCTTTATGTTTTTCCAAATGCTCTTCAATTATCTCAACACCATTTATCAAATAATCTTCTCCCTTTTGTTCTGAAATTTCATCTTTATTTTACACTTGAATCCTGCATTAACACATAATTCTAATAGTTTTTGCTTCATGTATGTACAGGTGCTTTATGTTTTTTGATGTTATGCTATTTGTCATATACATTTTCATGAAAGTTATACTATTTGAATTAATCAGTTTATCAATATATATTTTTTCCACTCAATGACTTAGACTTTATTTTTTATTTATTTATTCCCCCCCCCCTCCCTGCTGCTTGTGCTTGCTGTGTCCATTTGCTGTGCATCTTTCTGTGTCTTCCTGTCTCCCTCTGTTGGGTTGTCTTGCTGCGCCAGCTCACCGCGCCCCACGGGCCCTGAGCTCACTGCACCGTGCAGGAGCTCCTTCACCAGAAGGCCCCGGGGATTGAACCTGGGGGCCTTCCATATGGTAAATGGGAGCCCAACCAATTGAGCCACAGCCGCTTCCCTGACTTAGACTTTAAATTCTGCTTGGTCTGCAATTAATACTGCCACTTCATTTTAATTTTTATTTATATTTGTCTGAGGTGTCCCCATACATTCATTAGTTATATTTCTGTGTCATTTTAAAAATTTGCCTGTTAATAACAGTAGGTTTTTGACCCACACAATCACACAGTACACAATTGTATACTGTGATCAGAGATGTTTGGTCTTATGTCTGTCAATTAGTTTAGGCTTTGTCTTTTCTCTTTCTACATTAATGGTGTTAATTTTGATTATATTTTTTCCTAATTATTTTGAAATGACATCTGTTCTTTTTTATTCTATTGACAATTACCTGTAAAATTTTATGAAATCAGTCATTTTTCTTTATTCCTCAAATTTATGCATACAATGGTGTACACTGACTTCCCTTGATGAAAATGATCAATTTTCTTCTTCTTCTTTAATACTCCACTTGTTCCAAAATTTTGTTAGTATCATTTGGGATTTTTTTCTTTGATGATTGTTTTAGTTTACTAGGCTTCTCAACCATGGGATGGATCGGGTTAAATAGTGGGAATTTATTCACGGTTTGAGGCTGGGACAAAGTCCAAATCAAGGCATCATTAAGGTAATTGCTTTCTTCCTGAAGACTGTGGCATTCTGGGGCTGGCTGCTGGCGGCCTTGGTTCTTATCGTTTCTGTCACATGGCAATGCACATGGCAATGCACGTGGAAGTGTCTTCTGGTCTCCCTTCTCTTCCAGCTTCTTCTTATGTTCAGCTTCTTGCTTTCTGTGGC
The DNA here is from genome assembly GCA_029593785.1 of Cabassous unicinctus. Taxonomy (NCBI): domain Eukaryota; kingdom Metazoa; phylum Chordata; class Mammalia; order Cingulata; family Chlamyphoridae; genus Cabassous; species Cabassous unicinctus. Next base: position 21,553 of record JAQZBX010030108.1, on the reverse strand, counting down.
TTTCTGTCTGTCTGTCTGAATTTCATTCAGCTTATAAAGGACTCCAGTAATAGGATTAAGACCCATCCTGATTGAGGTGGCACACACTTTAAGTAAAGAAATGTCTTCAAAAGGTCCTACTTACAATGGGTTCACACCCATGGGAATGGATGAGAATTAAGAACATTTTTTTTGGGGGGGGGTCATGCAGCTTCAAACCACTACAACAATTATTAATTTTTAAAATGTAGATTTTTCTGTTCTAAGAATTTTTTAAGAAGTTTTCATTGTTTCACAGCCACATTAACAATACTTGTTTGGATCTAGTATATATTTGGTCTGGAGCCTGCTGTATCTTCGATTTTATCTCCTTCAACTCTCCTCCTTCCTCATCATGTTCTAGCCAGTCTACTCTTTTTTCTTTTTCTTAAATATTTCAAGCTCATTCCTGCTTCAGAGCCTTTACTTTTTCTATTTCTGTTGCCAGAAGATTTCATCTCTAGATCTCTGCATGGTTGGCTCCTTTTCATCACTCAGGTCTTAGCTGAGATATAACTCCTCAGAGAGCCCTTCCATGACCACCTTGGCTAAAGTAGCTCCTCCCCTCTCTCTCCTTATTCCTGGTGAGCTCTTACTCTAGCTCATTACCATATTTTAGTTTCTTCATGAATGGCACACTCTAAAATGATTCTGTTTTTTATTCATTGACTGGCTTATTAGTTACTTATTTATTGTCCTTATCCTCCCAGTGGAAGGTAAACCTCATGAAGGTAGACACCTTGTCTATCTTCTTCATCATTGCATTCCTAGTGCTCAAAGTGGTGCCTAGCACATATCAAGCCATTAATAAATATTAGTTGAATGAATGAATAAATATTTTCTTGCTTTTTCTAAGTATGTATTTTTATTTTTCAAAACTGTAGAGTTGCTGGACCTCCAACCTCAAAAAGTATGTTCTGAGTCTGGACCAACTCTTCCCCTGCATAGAGACTTTACTCTCTGGGGAATGGTGGTCATTGCTTCCTACTTGTAAGTACAGGCGGGGTCCCAAGAAAGCCAGTTTGTGGCACATGGGCAGCAAAGCCTGGTGGTTGAGGAGCTTAGGTCACCAGGGCCATTGACACTTGCAAACGGAGTAGACCAATTAATTTACTTTGAAAATAATTAGTTTGCATATGTCTTGTTAATAACCAATGGTATATGGTTGCTTTAAATAATAAACAGTTATTTACCAAGTTCTTTTCTTTTTCCTCTCAAATTGTATATAATATGAAATGAACTGTTTTCTGTTTGATGAATTATTAAAAGATTCCATATGTTTAATTAATGTAATTCACTGGATTTCTGTGATAAAAATGTTTAGAATAAGGTTGGATTTGTGGGCAAGACAGGCTGAAGTCAGGGTCTGTATTAGTCAGCCAAAGAGGTGCTGATGCAAAATACCAGAAATATGATGGCTTTTATAAAGGGTATTTATTTAGGGTAGAAGCTTACAGTTATCAGGCCATAAAGAATAAGCTACTTCCCTCACCAAAGTCTGTTGCCAGGTGTTGGAGCAAGATGGCTGCCGATGGCTACCAAGAGTTCACTTTTCCTGGGTTCCTCTCTTTCTTGGCCTCAATTCTCTCTGGGCTCAGCTGCTCTGCTCCTCTGTGTGCTTACTGCCTGTGGCTCCAGCATTAAAACTCCCAACTTTATCCTTTGCCATGTCTTTTCTCTGTGAGTCCCCATCCACCAAAGTGCAGAGACTCAATGCCCTACTGACAGGGCCGAATCAAAGTCCTAGTCATAAATTTAATCAATTAAAAATGATACCTCTGACAGACCAGTTTATAAACATAATCCAATAACTATTTTTGGAATTTATTTACAATACCAAACTGCTGCAGGATCTGAGAATTGTAAGAGATGAAGGTTGGGGCCAAAGATCTAAGATAGCTGGGGATTCTTACTGATCCTAGTGAAGCCTTTAGCAGGCTACAGCCTTTAATGTGGAATACTCTGCTCTGTAGTCAATCCTGCTTCTGGGATATATTTTAAGCTTTCATTCTGGGCAGGTCAAGGCAGATATTCTCACTCCACATCTCTCCCCCATCCCCTCACCAATACCTGGCTAGAGCCTCACCTGACCAACAGCCTCTACTGATATTAGCAATGGGCAGAGTTCTGAAGGTGGCAGTGAGGGAGGTGTGTGTCTATTTGTGTGTTTGGGGTGAGGTAGGGAGCTATGGAGCAGGAGGAAAGGCAAGGCAAGGTGGTTCCTCCAGAAGAAGGCTGGGTTCCCTTTTAGCTCCTGAATCCTCTTAGTATTTTATTTCCTCAGGGCAATAATCCATCCATTCATCCATCCACTAATCCATCAAATAGATTCATAAACAATTTATTTTTGAGCCTGTATTAGTCAGGGTTCTTTAGGGAAACAGAATCAGCAGGAGATAGCTATATATAGTATCAGATTGTATAAAATTGTCTCACATGATCATGGGGATACACGAGTCATGATCATGATCTCACATGGTCATGGGGATATACGAGTCCAAATTCCACAGGGCAAGCTGTTAGCCAGGGGCTCTGATGAAGGTCCTTGATGAGTTTCCCAGAAAATACTGGCTGTCTGAAGATGAGAATTTTCTCTGAATGCTGAAATCACTTCCCCTCTTAAGGCCTTCAACTGATTGGATGAGACATCACTCATTGCTGATTGCAATCTCCTCAGTTGATATAACCAGGTACCTATGCAATTGCGGTGGTTTGAGATTATTTTATGAATCCCAAAAAGAAAAAGATTATGTTTGTAAACTAATCTAATCCTCTGGGTGTGACACCATTTGATTGCATTAAATTTAGCTGAGGTGTCTTTGATTAGATTACCTGTTAAGATTAGAGCTTTTAATTTGATTACGTCAGTGGTCCTGACTCAGGTTGAGTCTCTGCCCCCTTGCGGATCTGAAGTAAATGGACAGATACACAAGAAGAGGGAACTCTGTTATTTTTTATCCTGCCATGTGACAGAAAGGAGAAGACACAAATAGCTGAGTCCCCAGGGAGAGATGAGACATTTTGCCTGATAGCTTATAGCTGAGACCTGGAAGAAAACAGAAGAACCGAGACTGATATAGGAGGCCCAGAAAGAAACAAGCCCTATGCCCGGAGAGAGAGGACTACAAGATCACTTAAGCAAGAAGTCTCAAGAGGCTAGACCCACAGATCTTCAAGAGGAAGATGAAGCCCAGAGGGGAAGGCAGAGACCAGCCAGAGATCAGCAACCATCTTGCTTCAACATAAGGCAACTGACTTTGGTGAGAAAGCAACCTTGAGATGGACTTTCTACAGCCTTGTAACTATAAGCTTTTATTCCAAATAAATACTCTTTAAAAAAGACAACAGATTTCTGGTACTTTGCATTGACAGACTTTTGGCAGACTAATACAGAAATCAACTCACTGATTGAAGTCCATGAAATGCCCTTGTATTAAAATTAGCCCAGTGCTTGCTTGATCAAACGCTGGGCACTATTACTTGGCTGAGTTGACACATTAGCCTAACCATCACAGTCCACCTCTTGTCAACTTGGCAGGCATGCACATCAGCTTAAACCATACTTACTTAGTCTCTAAATAAAAACAATAATGTATTTATTTATTTATTTATTTGTTTGTTTATTTATTTCTGCCTAACAATATTCAACTGTCCTTTGTACAACTGGAAATGCACTAAATCCCCCCAGAATAGGATGCAAGTCCTTGGGTAATATCTACTCTTAAACTTGACATCCTCATTAATGATACTATGACATGAAATTAATACAACTAATGTCATGTGATAAGGGGAAAGGCTAGGGATGAAAACAAAGATATATTTTATATGCATATACAAACATAGTCATAACAAAACAAGGAAAAAACATTCATGATCATTACAGTCCTCATTTCTGTAACTGGTCACATGGTCAAAGTTTGTATTTATCACTACCTTCTTCCACTACCCATTCCATGTTCCCTTTACCCTCAGCAAGCATTTCAGCTGGCTGGTTTTTTGCCTGACTCAAACTTTTCATTCCTGAAGATTCTGGGCCATTGTTAGCCCTGCTTGGATTGGGTTGTTGCAATTTTCCGTTGACTTTAATCACAGGGCATGGCAGTACTAAGAGACACCCTAGGTTATCTCCTGTATCCAGGCAAAGTCTTCTTCACCCCCATTTTGTAGGTGCAGTCCTATTTCCCCTTGATAGTCAGGATCAATCACCTCAGTGAGTACGGTAATTCCCTTCTTTGCCTGTTGAGTCAGAGGCATGAGGAGCCCAAAATGGCCAGGTGGCAGTGTTAACTTCCAGTTCAATGGAATCATTGTTGTTTTCCCTGGTGGATGCACTCCTCCTTTTGGAACTAAGACCTGTAGACCAGCAGAGCTTATGGTTGCAGGAACAGGAAGCAAAAATTTTCTTAGTGAATCATTAGGGGTAATAGAGAGTGATGTCACCCCCATTCCCACCCCTTGATTCCTGGACCCATGAATCCTGGTTATGGGAGAAACAGCACCATAGAGTGGATGCTGATTTAGAGCCTACATAGCCTCCTGGAGAATACTGATATAGCCTTGCAAGGTATTGCCACCTAGTTGGTGCTGTAATTGAGTCTTCAAAAGGCCATTCTATGGTTCTATTAATCCAGCTGCTTCAGGATGATGGGGAACATGGTAAGACCAGTGAATTCCATGAACATGTGCCCATTCCTGCACATTATTTGCTGTGAAGTGGGTTCCTTGATCAGAAGAAATGCTGTGTGGGATACTATGGTGGTGGAAAACACATTTGGTAAGTACACGGATGGTAGTTTTGGAAGAAGCATTGTGTGCAGGGAAAGCAAACCCATATATGGAATATGTGTCTATTCCACTAAAAAAAAAAGCTGCCCTTTCCATGTTAGAAATGGTTCAATGTAATTAGCCTGCCACCAGGTAGCAGGATGATCATCTCGGAGAAAGATGCCATATATGGGTCTGAGAGTGGGTCTCTGCTGCTGGCAGATTGGGCACACAGCAGTGGCTATAAACAAGTCAGCCGTGGTGAGGGGAAGTCCTTGTTGGTGAGCCCATGCATAAGCTCTATTCTTACCACCATGGCCACTTTGTTCATGAGCTCTTTGGGCAATTACAAGAGTGGCTGGGGAAAAAGGCTGAGTGCTAACCACAGAGCAGGTCATCTTATCCACTTGATTATTAAAATCTTCCTCTGCTGAAGTCACTCTCTGGTGAACATTCACATGGGACACAAATATTTTCATGCTTTTTTGCCCACACAGAAAGGTCTATCCACATACCTCTTCCCCAGACCTCTTTGTCACCAATTTTCCAATCACATTCCTTCCAAATCCCTGACCATCCAGCCAAACCATTGGCAACAGCCCATGAATCAGTATACAAATGCACTTCTCGCTGGCCATTTCTCCTTCCAAACAAAATGAACAACCAGATGCACTGATCAAAGTTCTGCCCACTGGGAGGATTTGCACTCACCACTGTCCTTCAGGGACATCCCAGAAAGGGGCTGCAGTGCTGCAGCTGTCCATTTTGGGGTGGTTCCTGCATATCATGCAGAACTATCCGTAAACCAGGCCTGAGTTTTCTCTTCCTCAGTCAGCTAATTGTAAGAAACTCCCCAAGAGTTCATAGCTGTGGGCTGGGAAAGAGAAGGTAATGTGGCAGGAATGGTGATGATGGGCATTTGGACCACTTGCTCATGTAATTTACTTGTGCCTTCAGTATCTCCTCGAGTTGTATCTCATATATATCACTTCCACTTTATGATGGAGTGCTGCTGTGCATGCCCAACTTTATGATTTGGTGGGTGAGACAATACCCAGATCATGATAGGCAACTTAGGTCTCATGGTAACCTGCTGGCCCATGGTTAAGTGTTCAGCCTCTACTAAGGCCCAGTTGCAGGCCAAAACCTGTTTCTCAAAAGGAGAGTAGTTATCTGCAGAGGATGGCAGGGCTTTGCTCCAAAATCCTAAGGGTCTGCGTTGTGAGTCTCCTATAGGGGCCTGCCAAAGGCTCCAGACAACATCTCTATTTGCCACTGACACTTCCAACACCATTGGATCTGCTGGATCATATGACCCAAGTGGTAATGCAGCTTGCACAGCAGCCTCCTCTTGTTCCGGTCCCCAATCAAAACTAGCAGCTTTTCTGGTCACTTGGTAAACGGGCTGGAGTAGCAAACTCAAATGAGGATTGTGTTTTCTCCAAAACCTGAAAAGACCAAATAAAAGTTGTGCCTTTTTTTTGGTTGTAGGAAGGGCTACATGCAACAGCTTATCCTTTACTTTAGAAGGGATATCTAGACATGCCCCATACCACTGGACACCTAGAAATTTCACTGAGTTGGAAGACCCCTGTATTTTTGACGGAGTTATCTCCCATCCTCTCTCACACAAATGTCTAGAGTAATTGCCACTTCTTGCTCTTTAGGTTCAATCAGCATGATATCATCAATATGATGGACATCAATGTGATGTCTTGTGGGAGAGAGAGTAGATCAAGGCCCTGCAGAAAATATTATGACATAGGGCTAGAAAGTTGATATACTCCTGAGGCAGGACAGTGAAAGTATATTGCTGGTCTTGCTAGCTGAAAGCAAATTGTTTCTGGTGGTCCTTACTAATGGCAATTGAGAAATAAAGCATTTGCCAGATCAATAGCTGTATACCAGGTACCACAGAATGTGTTGATTTGCTCAAGCAATGATACAATATCTGGAACAGCAGCTGCAATTGGAGTCACCACCTGGTTAAATTTATGATAATCTACTGTCATCTTCCAAGATCCACCTTTTTTCTGCCCAGGCCAAATGGGAGAGTCGAATGAGGATGTGGTGGGAATCACTCTCCCTGCCTCCTTCAAATCCTTGAAGGTGGCCTGATCTTTGTAATCCCTCCAGGAATCCTGTATTGCTTTTTTTAAAAAAATATTTTATTGAATCATACTAAGAAAGCGTAAATTCATTCAAAATGTTCAATCAATGGTATTCAGTAAAATCACCTAATTATGCATTTATCACTTCAATCATTTTTAGAGCATTTTTATTATTACAGTAATAATAAAAAATAATAATAAACAAAAACCAACCAACCAACAAACAAAACTCATCACCTCTCAATCTTGCTATGGTTCCCCTTCCATACACAGCTGCAATTCTGTTTCTTCTCTCTAGTATATGTTTTTTTTTAAATTTAAATTTATTTTTACATAAAGATACTTAGATCACACAAATGTCACATTAAAAATATAGGGGATTGCCATATGCCCTGCTCCCCACACCTCCCACATTTTCCCACGTTAACAACATCCTTCATTAGTGAGGTACATTCATTGCAATTGATGAACACATTTTGGAGCATTGCCACCAAGTGTGGATTAAAGTTTACATTGTAGTTCACATCTCTCCTATCCAATGCTGTAGGTTATGGCAAGATTTAGTGGCTTGTATCTGTTGTTGCAATATCATTCAGGACAATTCCCACGTCCCAAAAATGCCCCCATATTACACCTGTTTTTCCCTGTCCCTGCCCTCAGAACCTCCGGTGACCACTGCCTCCACATCGGTTATGTAATTTCTTCCGTTGCCAGAATCACAATATGTCTTTGGTAGAATACAGTAAGTCTACTTTAGCCCATAGTTCATTTCCCAATCCTGAGGATTCTGGGATGGTGATATACACTCCACCTCTAATTGAGAGGGGGCTGTGATCCCATAGGGCCGATGGATGGGACTCTCTTGTTTGCAGTTGTAGACTCTCTTGGTTCCTTGGTGTGGTAGTTGTCCATCATCACCTCCATGTTAGTTGCCCTGGGTGAGACCAATGACCTGGAGAGTAGGTGTTGCAACTCTGTTGCAATTCAGGGCCCAGGTGGCACATGGACAGTCCAAAGATTTAAGTCTCTTGGACATACACCTACCTACTCTAGTACTAATTATAGGTTCAAATAGAAGGACAGAAGAGCCATGTGGAGGGAAACCACAACTGAGTCCAACTCTGTCACTCTGAGGAGCATAAATTCCAATGTAGGGCCCACTGGCAGGGCACCAAACTCCAGACACTATAGTCAGGGCAAGTGGCTCAGGAGTTTGGTGCCCGTATTGCTACTGACTTACTATTTTGCTAGTTTAGGGACAGTTCTAGTGGCTTCCACTTGGCCTTTCCTACCATAGTAGCCCTCACTTATCAAGTCAGGGATCCAATGTGGGGATTTGCCAGTTACTGAGTTTGTCTATTCCAATTATGCATTCTGGAATGGGGGAAATAACCACAGAATGGGTCCAAGGACCCACTGGATCCACTGTGAGACAGACCTGAGCTAAAACTCCTTCAATCCCATGACCTCCATAAGCCCCTACTCCAATTGGTGGACCACAGTGACATTTTAGTCTCCTCGAATTAATGTCACTTCTGAGCCAGTGTCTAATAATCCCCAAAATGTCTGATCATTTTCTTTTCCCAAATTCACAGTTGCCCTGATAAAAGGCCATAGGTCTCTTTGGGGAAAGGTGCATGGAAGATTAACAGTATAAAATTTTGGCAGTGTAACAGGGTCCTTCCTCAAGGGGATCAGGCCTTCCCCTCATTAAAGGGGACCTGGCCATCCCTCATTCAAGGGGACTTGGCCTTCCCCTCATTCAAGGGGCTTGAGTCTGTAAACTGTCTCAAGTCTGGAATTGATTAAGGTGCAGTGACTTGCTGTTTCTGTAATTCAAGTTAGGGTTTTGTTCACTTGACCCAGAACTCTTCTGCTTATATACAGATCAAGTAGGAATTTAGTAGACTGCTCATTTATTTTACTTCTAGGTCCCCCATGTTTTATTAGCCAAAACCATAGATCTATGTGACTCAGACTCTTTTGATTAATGCTTTGAGTCTGCCTTTCATTGTGGTAGTCATGCCCACCTTGTTTTAGCAATTAAGTGCTGCTACTTGGCTTCTGCCAGCCCAAGATCAGATCATCCTCATAGTGTTTAAGGATTCTAGTTCCATGACTGCATTTCCCACAGTAATATCTGACCTAAGAGAAGAACAGCGACAGAGCTCTTCAGGGAAGATGGAGTTAGTCTCGCAAACTTATTCCTCACAGTCCTGGTTAAAGGTGTGTCCTCTGGACATTTCTAGGGTGGGTGGGCAGGTCTTAAATGGTAAATCCGTTTTTCTTTTTTTTTTTATTATCTATTTTGGTAAATCCGTTTTAGCATTCCAATCTCTCTAAGCCTTTGAATCCCCTCATCTACAGTATACCAAGGTAAATCAGGCAACTTTTGTTCAGGCATTGTAGACCATCTTTTGGTCCATATTTCAGCCAGCCACCCAAACAAACTGTTAAAGCCCTTTTTAACCCCTTGAACCACAATGTTGACTGCAGAATCTCTGCTTAGTGGGCCCACATCAAGAAATTCAGCTTGATCCATTTTTATATTCCTTCCACCATTATATCATATACTTGGTAGCCATTCCCACATATACTTTCCTGATTTCTGTCTATATAAATTGGAAATCTTATGCAGGTCTTTTGGAGTATAGTATACTTCCTCATGAGTCACACTTTGTACTTCACCTTTGGGAGCTTGTGATTTTAGTCTAGTTATAGGTCTGGAATAGAAGAGTGGTGGTGAAGATGGGTAAGGAGAAGAATTAGAAGAATTAGAAGAGACAGGATTTATCTCTTGGGGGTTGTAGTGTTTTGATGGCAGACTCCTCAGGGCAGGGTGGAGATTGGATGATGGTTTCTTCAGGGCAGGGAAGAGGTGGAGACTCCTTGGGGCAGGTTGGAGATTGGGCTGTGTAGGGTTGAGGTTGGGTGGCACCTGCCTTAGTGCAGGGAGGAGGTCTGGACTCCTTGGGGCAGGCTGGAGGTTGGGTGATGCAAGCTTGATACTTGGGTGATCTCCTCAGGGAAGATCATTACAGGTTTATCTGACAAAGTCTCAGCAGAATTTAGGGTTTCAATATTCCCACTTATATCATCATCAACCTAAATGTCTCCAACCCAATCCTCAAGGTAACACTCCTTTCCAATCAATGCCCACACTTTAATAGCAGACACCCTGCAAGGTTGAGATTTTAGTTTCTATTGTAACTCTACTATTTGTGCAATGAAACTCTGAGTCTGTTTTTCAGAGATCTCAAGCTTGTGGCTATATGAAACAAGATTTTCTTTCAGAGCACACGTAGAAATTTTCACATCATTCATGTGGTTCTTAAGTTGCAAATTTGAAGCCTACAGCTCATTCCTTTCTTTTATAACCTTATCCAGCATATTTAGGAGCAGCCAGTCAACATCATCGTAGCTTTTAACTATACAAAACTCTGTTAAGGCATTAAAAACACTCTCACCCAATCATCGACAGCTGGGAAGTAGTGACATCTATGGGAACCCAGGGCTGTGATGCCGATGTGTGTGTTCTCCGAGAGAAGTGACCATTGTTGGAATGCCATCCAGAGCTAGTGACAAGTTCAAGGGATAATTTGGGGGAGAATCAAGGATCCTTTCCAGAATGTCTATTTCTTACTGTGTGCATAGGGTGATTACAAGCACTGGTGCAGTGATGATTGTACTTATTTGACACATACTCTCCCTCATGCTGTTAATTGTCCCTGAAAAGGGTGGGTAACTGACACTCAAGGAAAGAGAATGCACACTGAATGGATGTGAGAGACCATGATCATACCTCCTCCGTGGGGAGCACTTTGTCTTGTCATTTCTAACTTACCACGTGCTTGGGATATATATATAGTGTGCCTCATATATTGCAGAGAACTAAGGTGAGTATGGCTTACTAGATGTGTGCAGTATTCAGCTTAGATAATTGGAAGGATACCAACTTGAGTAAGCTTGGAAAAACCCAAGTTTCCCCCGCCCCCAGGAACAAATGTCCTTTCTCCAGGTAGCTAGGGACAATACAGTTCCATTCTGGAGGGAAAAATAGAGCCCTGTCAGAACGTTGGGAGGTCATTGGAGAGAGATTAATCTGACACTCCCTTAAAGGGGACTGGGTTAGTATATCAGCACAGAGGATAGAGTAGGTAAACTGAATTTGATGGAATATGAGTGAACCTAGAAACCACTGAAGTATATAGCCTGGAAGACTGAGAAAAGAGTATTATTTGAAGGATATTTTTATTTCCTCAAAGTCTTTCTAAAGTAGAATGTTGCATCTCTTGTCACTGGAGACTGCCCAAAAGAATAACAGAGTGAACAAATATTGGGGCAAAGGAAAATGGGAAAAATGTGGAGGTTCAGTATGCCTGGGGATAAACTAGAAGTACCTCTGATTTTACAATCATCTTTTTCCCTGCCAGGCCTCATCTAGCCATGGCAAGGTTTGCCTTGAATGGATGAGAAACTGTCTTTCTTTGTTGAATCAACTACTACTACACTATTATACTCCCACACTCTTTATTTTGGGATGGGGTGAGGTAACAGCAGCCTAGTATTTCAGCTACCTGATTACTACCCCATTCTTTTAAGGGCATACCTCTGCTAAGGAGTGGTTTTTACTGCTGTGTTTGGTACATTTAGTCTTTTTCTTCCTATAAGATTTCCTTACCTGTCCTTTCAGTGGACTTTATTCTTCCAGTATAGACCAATCAAAGACAACCATAACTCTTTTGTTAGTTCCAATATCTCTGCTATCATCATTTCTGAGCTATCATCTAAGTCTCCTCTGTGTTATGGAGTGAAATTCTTGCTTTCTGGGTATTGGGAGTGTGGGAATGTGATGATCTAAACAAGGATGCACTTTCCATTTGCTCTGAAATTCCATTTTTTCCCTTTCCCTGAGTTTTATTCATCTACAGAGTTAAATTTCCTTTGTATTTTTTAAAGAAAATATTAAAAATCACCTGTCTCAAAAAAAAACAAAAAACAAACAAACAAACAAAAAACACTCTCACCCAGATCCTTGCCTCTTATAAGCACGGAAGTAGTCGTATCCAGTTGTGATGTTTTGGGTATCTATATTGCCAACTTATGCCGTGGACTCTCAGTCACCTCTTGATTATTGGAAAGGGAGTCATTAGTGCCCTTGAATTTAATCAGAGTAGAGAAACACTTGCATAATTCCCAGAACCAATTCAGAAATCCCTTTTTAAGATTCTGTTTTTCAAGAACCATGTCTGGTACCAAGATGTATTAGTTAGGGTTCTCTAAGGAAACAGAACCAAAAGGAGATATCTGTATATAGTATCAGATTTTATAAAATTGTCTCACATGATCGTGGGGATGCAAAAGTCCAAATTCTGTAGGACAGGTTGCAAATCAGGGGCTCTGATGAAGGTCCTTCATGACTTCCCAGGAGTCACTGGCTGTCTGAAGTAGAGTTGGGAATTCTCTCTCTGAATGCTGAAATCACTTCCCCATTTAAGGCTTTCAGCTGATTGGATGGGACATCACTCATTGCTGAGGGCAATCTACTTAGTTGATATTAGATGTAAGCAGCCATCTATGCAATCACCTCACTGGTGATTAAAGTCTCAGAAATATCGTTGTATTACAATTAGCTCAGTGCTTGCTTGACCAAACAACTGGGCACCATTACCTGGCTGAGTTGACACATTAGCCTAACCATCACAGAATTCTTAGTACATCAAAGTATTGTTCTAGGCATGCAGGACCTAACATAGTAGTGAACACAATAATGTCACAGATCTCAGAATTTACATTCTAGGAAGAAGACAGCAAAATGAAAGAAATAAATATATGATATTTCATTTGATAATAAAAACTGAAGAAAAAAGAGAGTGAGGCTGGCAGGGGATACTTTAAATGGGGTGATCAGGAAAATTCTGGGAACGAGACATTTGAGCCTGAAGAAAGAGAGTGGTGAACATTGTGGGTTTCTGGGGAAAAGACTTACAGGCCAAGGGAACTTACAGCAAATTCCAATCTCCTGAGGCAGAGACCAGGAGACCAGTATGGCTGAGCTGAATGAGCCAGGAGAGAGTTGTCAGTGATGAAGTCAGGAAGTGGGGAGGGGGAAAGGTCAGATAGAATAGTATTCTTCATAATTTTTGGCCACTACTCAAAGTAAGAAATACTTTTTATATTATAACCACACCTTTGTTCTTATAACTGAAAGAGAAATTTCACAAAACAATATTTACCATTTTCACTTGCGATGTACTCCAATATTTTCTATTTTACTAATTCAATATTCAATCAATTCAATTTTATTTGATTTTTAAGAAAATGCTGGGTGTGATGCACCAAATTAGCTTCATGACCAATTAATGAGCCAAAGTAAACAGTTTGGAAAACTCTGATAGGCTTCTGTTGACGTGGCATGGTTTGGATATTATTTTAAGTGAAATGGCAAACCGTTAGAGGATTTTAAGTACAGAAGTATAATATTTGACCTATGTTTTTAAATTATCACTCTGGGCATTGTGTGGATAATAGACTTTGTGGGTGGGGGGCAAAGTTGAGTTGGAAGACTTACCTATAACTTTATTTACTTATCACTATTAGTATTCATTATACTTCCTTTATTACATATGCTAAAGGTAGGTAAATAACAACCAGCTTTTGAAAAGAAGTAGCATAGTTTGTGTCTTCAAATGAAAGAACACACATAAAACTGACAAAATTGGTACTCAGCAAACTTTAATTTTCTCTATTGTTTTGCCTTAATCTAATCTTCTCTTTGGCTAAACAAGGTTTTCCTGGAACAAAGTCCAGTTTTTCTACAAATCTCATTTGGTTGTTCCATCTCAGTTGGCCTCAGGCTGTGTTCCTCTGATGTCCCACTTATCTTCTGAGATTTCCAACTACATGGCCAATGTCTTCTGACTTAGACAGCCTTTCCACGGTGGATCAGGACTTTCTGTCCTTCATAAATGGCTCAAGGCACATAACTTGATTTTTGCTGATGGCAGAGAAGTCCTTAGTTGTGTACATCTTGTCTCTTAAAACATGGAGTTAATGAATGTGAAAACTGCTTTTTAAGAAAGAAAAGTTCCCTTGGCAATAAAACAGGTAACAGGGAAGAGCTCATGTGGAGCCTCTTTTTACCCAGAATGTGCTTGATATTTCCTCTTTCTTTTTCATGAGAGACCCTTCCTCCTTCCTCACTCTGCTTTGTGTCCTGGAAGGGTTGACTTTTATGTACGGCACAAAAGGCTCCCTGGCTTTTTGGTTTCAGTTTGGGTTTGGCAATGGGAGACACCAGCTGCACCCATGATAGAGGGAAGAAAGTGGGTTTTGGGTACTTATTCTTCTGGCTTTCTTTTTGCAGGTCTGTCATTTGATTGGCTTGTTCCTCTGCTAAATGTCTCAACTCTTGAAGGGCAGCCCTCTTTGACAACTAGTTTCTCTTTCTCCCTCAGACCTAAGGGTGATAATGACTTCTAGCTGATCCTAGTCCTGGAGAGCTGCATCATCCCTTGCTGATTTCCCTTAACACTGCCTACTGCTTTGTAAATAATTACTTTATTAAAATCTCCTCAACTGCCCCACCCTGCTAGTCCCATAACTGGAAACACACAGATGTTTTCTCCACAGAAGATGGGTGGGAAAGTATTAAACTATTTGACTGAAAATACTGAAAGTTATTCAAATATTAGAGATTATTTTATCTTAATCAATGTAGCAGGAAAGGAGACTTTCCAATTGGTCAACACATGAATGCCAAACTAAGCAGAATTGGCAGAATTATTTTAATTAGAGGATGTGTTTTTTTTGTTTTTTTAAAAGGATGTACTGGGGTTGAACCCAGAACCTCGTACATGGGAAGCAGGCACCCAAACACTGAGCTACATTTGCTCCCTGACAGTGTTTTATATTAATCATTGAACAGCTGTTTGTGTACTTATTTCAAGAATCACCCAGACTAGGCAGAAGGACAATTTCCTCATAAATTCTTGTCAACTGGCAAAGGAAATAGATATGATTGAATGGGACTCCCAGTTGTGAGATAAAGTAAGTATTGGTTCAGTATAAATCACAAAAATTCAGAGAAAAATTACTGGTGAGAGGCAGCATGGCCTGGTGCTTGGAGCATGAATGCTGGAGTTAGACTCCCTGGGTTCAGATCCTCTCTCTGCTGTTTCCTAATTGTGCCCCAATGTCTCTATCTTAAAATAGGAAAATAGGAGTACCTAACTTATAACATTACTATGAGAAATAAGTAAGTCAATTCATGTCAAATCACTTAAGATAGTGGTTAGTGATAAGTGTTTAATAATTCTATTCATATTATCTTAAAAGTAGGCAGGGACAGGGACAGATTATTCTTATTTACAGCAATGATCTTATTGGTTCTCTTTTTCTCCAATTCTCTCTTCCCTAGGATGATATGATGAGAGTCAGATGGACAAGCCTAGATGTGTGTGTGGAGTGGTTCTGTATAAAAGTAAACCTGAAAACATGTATCTGGGAGCTTATATAGGAGAGGGATAGCTGTCTCCTCCCCTGCTGAGAAAGGGAGAGAGACTTTTCTTCCCTAGTATAAAAAAATCTCTTTGAGAAGAGAAGGAGCAAGATCTTTGGTTCTCACCCTTTGGAATGTAAGTAAATATCTTCAGTGGGAAGATAAGACATGCTCCAGAATGTCTCTATGGCTTTAGGTCTCATTCTCATCTCTACTTAGAAGTGTCAACACATACCTCCTGGGAGGTAAGTCTCTTACTATCTATTCCATGCTTTCAGTTTCAGGGCTTGTTCTTTAACCTGGGTCAGAATAAAAGTTTCCCAGAAAGCCCTAACTATGCAGAAACATAAAAATATTCACTTTTTGATGCCTGGCACATAACAAGTCTGTGTAAATGTTAGTTATCAGTATCTTATGAATGACCAGAAGCTATGGAAATTGTGTGGTAATTTTGAGGTTCATTCCTATCTGATAGTTGTTTGATAAATTTATTTACTTTCTTTGTATGTGTATATTAATGCAATTTCTTCATGAAATTCAAAACTTCTGGAAGTTAGCTATAGAAGTCAAGATAATGTATAAAGATAATAATCATGAATATGAGATGTCACATTTATTAAGTTCTTCATATGTGCCAGACATATTGTGAATCACTTTATATAAATGATCTACCTTAAACCTCATAGCAATATCATAAGATAGGTACTTAATATCTGCATATTACAGATTAGGAAAACAAAGCTCATAAGGGTTAAGTAGTTTGCCCACAAGCAGTAAGTGGTAGAGCCAAGAT
Organism: Cabassous unicinctus; assembly: GCA_029593785.1. Taxonomy (NCBI): domain Eukaryota; kingdom Metazoa; phylum Chordata; class Mammalia; order Cingulata; family Chlamyphoridae; genus Cabassous; species Cabassous unicinctus. The sequence goes on along the minus strand of JAQZBX010030108.1, from coordinate 5,367 downwards.
TCCTATTCCTGTTTGTGTGTCTCCAAAACTCATGCTCTTAACTGATTCAGTGAGAAGCAGAATCCATGGCTTTAAAAGAAGCTGGGAATGGGAGAACCTATAGAAGACGATCCTCTTTCTCTTCTGGATGTCTCCCACCACCATGCGTTTTAGTTTTATACCTTGAACCCAACCAGGCACATTGTTCAAGACTGGGATCTGAAGGCCTGAATTTGTGGTCAGAAAACTTAAGTTTTCTTTCTACTTGCACCCCTTACTAATTATGTCATCCAAGGCAAGGTGGTTAGTCTCTCTGAACTTCTGATTATTCATCTGTAAAATGGGGATGAAAATACCTGTCTTGCCTTACTAAAAGGGTTATTTCTAAGGATCAAATAAGATAATTTATGTAAAGGCACTTTGTAGACTGCAAAGCTTTCTAGACGGGTAGGGTATTATTATCTACTCATAAGTAGACATGTATTTAGTCAGCCACTGAGTTAGTTGAGGGCAATAAAAACTGAATAAGGTATGATCACTACTCATTTGCTTTTTTAAAGTGTCCCTAATTGTAAATCATATATACCAGACAATATCAGGCACATATCAAATACCCATATCACTGCTTTTTCTTTGTTTACTTAACAGTACTTTTGTCCAGGGTGGCAATGTGCCTGACCTCAGGCCATTGATTATAATTTGTTTGAATCAATATGGCTCTCCTATTCCCTGCTTTTCCAGCCTCTTTTGCAGGTAAAGATATATGTATATTGGTTGGAATACTGGCAAGGAAGAGAATTTCACTCAGGTGGTCAATTAAAAAGGTTTTAATACCAAGTCTATTTACAGAGATATGGGTAAGGTTAACACCATCAATAAGAATTGTTGAGACACCCAGAGACCAGCCACAGTGAAAGGGCCTGAAAGGCAAGGGATAGAGTGTAGCTACCAGAGCCCGATTACAGCTACAGCCACAGAGGAGAATGCCCAATAGGAGCTGGCATTATGGAGGGATGTAGCCACTACCAGAATTGTAGAGCTTAAACAGGAGGAGGGAGACCAGGGAAGGATTTCCCTGACTTCTCTCAACTCTATCCTCTAAACTTTGCCCATGGCTTTCACTTGTCCAACCCAACCAGAAGCCGAAAGGCAAAGAAGCTCACCATGTGATTCCATTCTGATCAACATGATGGAGGAGGAAGTCTGTTGTAGGCATTTCTGGGAAAGTTTGGCTTTCCTCATAAAAGGTGTCAGGCATGAATGGCAGATCCCCTTATTCCTCCTTTCACTTCTTCCTTGAATGAGGACTTGCTGTTTTAGAGGGCAGCTACCATCTTGAAATCATGAGGTAAGCGGCGTGAAGATGAAAGATAGTGATGCTAAAGGAAGAGCCTGAGTACCTGGTGGAGTTACTGAGCCCTGCATTATCTTCTGTAATCATTGTCCTGATATTTGATCTGTAAATGACTTTTGAGTTTCTTTACTTTCAGCTGGTTCAGTTCCTAAATGGTACAGCATATTCCTTTCATAGATACTGCTTAAAGTTGGTCTGAGAAGATACAATAAAAAACGTCATTAAAAATTAGGGAAACAGATGTGGCTCAAGCAGTTGAGCACCTGCCTCCTACATGGGAGGTCCAAGGTTCGATTTCTGGTGCCTTTTAAAGAAAAAACAGAGACAATGAGCAGACAACAAGCACAAAACAAACAAACAATGAGCAGAGACAATAAGTGCAAACAACAAGCAAAAACAACGAGCAAAAACAACGAGCAAACAGATGAGTGAGCCATCAGGGACGGGTGGGAATTAGCCCACAATAGTGGAGTAGAGGGTTCCCATGAGCAAGGAAGTAAAAAATGACACCTGGGTTCATATAGTACTAAAACTCGAACAGTGAGACTTGCACCCAATACCATATTTCTTCTATTTTGTCACACTTTCCCCACTTCCGATACTTGCTTAATAATTGTCTTTGATTAGACTGTGGGATCCATGTTCTTGGCACCATGAATGCCTTGTCATTGCTTATTCCTGGGGTCTTGTATAGTGCCTATTTGTAGAATGAAATCAAAAGTGTCCAAAACCACTGAAGTTAAACATTGACTTTTCTCAGTTTTTCTTGACCTTTGCTTATGTCAGTTATAATTTTCTTAGATAAAAAATTTTCTGTCATACCTTCTCAGACAAAATTTCACCTTGCAAGAGCTGAAACATCAGACACTCTGATTTTTCCCACCAGTCATGACTATTTGAGGACATTCCCTGGAATGTGAGTGAATGAATAGGAGCAGTAATTTGCAGATAGTTCTGGGTCACAAGATGGCATGTCTAGAAGTTGTTGTGCAGGCTCTCACAGAATGTCCTGCTTATTTAAGAGAATTATGTCCCTATTTATTCATTTGTCCAATACCTTGGACTAATACCTCATTTCCAAGCCACAAAACTAAAAGCAGATTTACCTAATTAAGGAGTGGTATACAAACTGGAACACAAGCAGCATTTTATTGGGAAAGGAGGTGGGTGGGGGACCTGCTTTATTTTGCAAACATTTTATTTTTAATATATGAGGTGATATTAATAGTCATGTTTGGCTACAAAGAAAATAAACACCTAGAGCAAGTGGAATGCTGCTCTAAGTTTGGGGAAATCACAAAAATATTTGCTTTACTTTAATGGCTAGATTCACTTTTGTACAAAAACAGTATAATCTAAATGCTAAAATTTATATTCTGCCACATGGCTTCAATTACATATTGAATTTAAAATGATCATGTTCATATTTATTGTGATGTCCTTTTGAATACTGGGATATTTAGATAATTAGGTGCATGTTAGTAGCTGTTTAATTGATAACTTGAAAATAATGGGTCTCCAGTGCAGGCCACAGATTTATTTGACCTGATTGGTATAAATTTTTATCTACCCATTATATCTCAGATTGATTTTGGATGTGAATAGAATTTTGAGGAACCAGAGTACTTTTGACATTTTGTTAATTTGATTATGTTAACAGTCCTCTGTAATCTGGTCATAAGAAGGCAGTGTCCCTTTTTATAATCTTATTTTAACCAAGCTATGCACAAAGGAAAAAAAATACATTTATAATAATTTAGTAACTAAAAAAACTCTGGGAAAACTACTAGGAAAAAGATTGGAGTGTATAAATTGAAGAGCCCTGATTTGACTGCCAAATTGCTATGAACTGTTTCATGCTCTGCATGTTTGTTTTCAAAATAGTTCATATTACCAGATTCAAAAGTCAAGAATCAATTTAAAGTTAAGACACTTTAAATTGTAAAGGCAAAAGAGGAGTAGCCTATTTTTTTTTTCCCCTCTAATCTACCTCTGCTTATATTTTTAGCTTCCCAGCACCTTGGGTAAGGAAAAATAATAAGTTGGCAGCAAAATCATGACCATGATATTTATTACCTTGAAAAAGAAAAAAAAGAAAAGAAAAAAGAAAAAAAGCGACTGTGGAAGAAACAAAAGGGCTGTAAACTACCAGGTGTCAGTTCTTAGGTAACTACTTCTTCGGTTGCCTGGATTCCCCCATTTGAATACAAAAAGACATTAATTGCGAACAAAATTGTCAAGGATGACAAGGTAGGACACATTGGTTTCATGAGCTATTTTATGCTGTAGTCATTCAGAATGTCAAGGTAATAGTTTGTTCTGGACTATACTTGATGAAAGAGAATTTAAAATCAATACATTTATATAGCTTACGGTTACCAGGGATACACTCCCAGCACAAACATAAAAGACAAGCACTTTGTTTGTATGCATGTGAAGGAGGTGGAGGGATGGGAGAAGACTGTAGGTTGAATAGTTTTCATGTCAATTTTACAGCATCTCTTTATGACTATAATTGCTTTTATGGGGTTTATCCATTTCCAGTTGGATCAGCTTAAATTTAATTTGTTTTAGAATTGCAGAATTCAGAAGGGGGAATCAAATCCCTATGGATCGTAAAAATTTGATGATAGGGAGTTAATATGTTTTATGAAATACAATGTAAAAATAACCACTCTTTGTATTTTGGCAAAAAGTATATCATAGTCCATGACCTGAAGGCCCTGCTATCTTCTTTCCAAGTATTTCCTTGTCATGTCAACTTGCTGAAAATGGGTATCTCTTTCCCTGCACTTAAAAAAGACACAAACAACTTTTAAAATCAAATATTTTATTTTAAGATAATTGTAGATTCACATGCAGTTCTGAGAAATAATACAGGGAGAACTTGTGTACCCTTTCCCCAATTTTGTCCAATGGTAGCATCTTGCAAAATTATAGTACACTATCACAACCAGGAAATTGACATTGATACAGTCAAGGCACAGATCATTTCCTTCATCACAAAGATCCTTCATGTTCTCTTTTAAAGCTGCATGCATTTCTCTCCCAGCCCATCTCTGACAATTCTAATCTGTTCTCCATATCTATAATTTTGTCATTTCAAGAATGATATATAAATGGAATAATACAGAAATCCAATATGTAATCTTTTAGGTTTGGCTTTTTCCACTAAGTCTAATTTTCTGGAGATTCACTCAAGTTGTGGTGTGTACCAAAGTTCTGTTCTTTTGTACTACAGAGTAGTATTCCATGGTATGGATGTACTGCAGTTTGTTTAATCATTCACCCATTGAAGGACATTTACGTACAAATAAAACCAAACATTTAGAGCTATAAACATATATGTACAGGCTTTTGTGTTAACATAAAACTTCACTTCTCTGGGATAATGCCTAGGTAGTCATGATAGTTACATACTTAGTTTTTATGCCAAACTATTTTCCAGAGTGGCTGAACCATTTTGTATTCTTACCAATAATGTATGAGTGATATAGTTTCTCCACATTTGCTGGCATTTAGTGTTGTTATTATTTTTTATTTTAGTCATTTTGATAGCTATGTAGTGGTACCTCATTGTGGTTTTAATTTGTAGTTCCCTGATTTCTAATACTAAACATCTTTTCATGTGCTTTTAGCCATTGATGAAATATCTCTTCATGTCTTTTGTTCATTTTCTTATTGAATTGTTTGCTTTTCTACTGTTGAGTTTTGAGAGTATTTATATATTCTAGATATTAGTCCTTTGTTGAAGATGTGGTTTGCAAATTTCTGCCAGACTGTAGCTTGTCTTTTCATCCTCTCAACGAGGTTTTTCCTCAGAGAAAATGTTCTATAATTTGATAATCCAATTTATCAGTTTTTAAAAAATGGATCATCTTTGAGTATCAAGTCTAAGAACTCTTTGCCAAGCACTAGATCTTGTAGACATTTTTACATGTTTTTTTCCGCAAGAATTTTAAAGTTTTACATTTTACATTTAAGTTTGTGATTCATTTTTGTGTAAGGTGTGAGCCTTAGGTCCAGGTTCTTTT
>JAQZBX010030107.1:0-26949 GCA_029593785.1 Cabassous unicinctus | reverse complement strand
AGAGGCTTGGCAACTTTATTATGCTGCTCAGACCAACAACTCTAATCTGTTAATCCTCTACTTTGCCTCATTGTTTTCTATTTTATGAATCTCTGCTTGCATGTTTATTATTTTATTTTTGCTGCATCTTTGAATTTATTCTGTTGCTATTTTTCTTATATTCAATATTGGAGGGTTGACCCATTAATTTTCAGCCTTTAGTATGTCCTAATAAAAGTATGTTTGCTATTAATATCCCTGTAAGAACTTTAGTTGTATCCCAATTTTTGCTGGCACTTTTTTTCCTAGCACATTTATTATTTTTTTTATAAGTGGTTTATTATTTCCATTAGTATTTCACACATATTATATGCTATTTAGAAGTGTGTTATTTAATTTAGAAGTGTTATTTAATTTTCTAGGTGTATATTTTAAAGCAGTGGTTCTTGAAATGTGGTCCTGGGGCCAGTAACATAAACATCGCCTTGAAACTTATTAGAAATTCAAATTCTGACACTTACTCAGATCTATGGAATCAGAAACTATGGCAGTGGGTCTCAGCAACGTGTGTTCTTAAAAACCCTCCACTAGAGTCTGATGTACACTAAAGTAAAAGAATGCTTATGTTACTTATTTTTAAAATCGTGTTTTTTTTAAAGATTTTTTTCTTTTTTAAAGATTATTAAAATTTTTATTTAGTTATTCCCCCTGCCCCTTGCCGCTTGTGTTCACTGTCTGCTTTCTGTGTCCGTTCACTGCATGTTTCCTCTGTGTCTGCTTATCTCCCTTTGTTGTGTCATCTTGTTGCACCAGCTCTCCACGGGCGTGGGCCGTTAGCTCTCCTTGAGTGCGGACCAGCCTGCCTTCACCAGGAGGCCCCGGGAACCGAACCCAGGGCCTCCCATATGGTAGACGGGAGCCCAACCACTTGAGCCACATCCGCATCCCTACTGTTATATTTTGATTCCCTAAATTGCTTTAGGGTAAATAGTACATAGTACATTTTCATAAATATTTCCTTGAATCCTTCTGAAAAATGTAATCTCCAATTGTCAAATGTGTTCCTGTATTCATTTATTATATCAAGATTAATAATTGTGCTGTTTCAAATCTTTAATATCTCAATGTTTTTTTTATTTCCCATTCTATCACTTAGAGGAGGGGATAAAAATTTTGACACGGTGGATTTTCCAATTTCTCCTTTTGTATCTGTCCATTTGTGCTTCACATCTTTTGAAGGCACATTTCACATGCTTTTTCCTTTTTTTAACAGCCTTCTTGGAATATAATTTATGTATCAGAAATTCAACCATTACAAAATTTATGGTTCAGTGTTTTTTGTACATTTGCAGATTTATTCAATCATTGCCATAATTTAATTTTAGAACATTTTCATCAGTCCTAAAAGAAACCCATTACCCTTTAGCAGTCACTCCACATTCCTTCCCCTGGCAATCCTGGGTAACCATTAATCTACTATTTGTTCCTATCAATTTGCCTATTCTGGACATTTTAAATGAAATCATATGATACGTGATTTTTATGATTGTCTTCTTTCATTTCAATAATGTTTCATAAGTTTGTCCATTTTGTACTATATATCAATATTTCATTCATTTTTATTGCCAATTAGTATTCCATTTTATAGTTATACCATCTTTAATTTATCCATTCATCCATTTATGGCCATTTTGGTAGTTTCCGCCTTTTGGCTTTTGTGAATAATACCTCTAGGAGCATTCATGTATTTGTTTGAGCACCTGTATTCATTTTTCTTTGGGTAAACTTAAGAGTAGAATTGCTGGGTTATATGGTTTAACTTTTTGTTTAGGTTTAACTTTTTGAGGAATTGACAAAATGTTTTCCAAAGTGGCTGTACCATTTTACATTCCCACCAGCAATGTACAAGAGTTCCAGTTTCTCCACATCCTCACCAACACTTGTTATTGTCTATCTTTTTTATTATAGCCATCTTGGTGAATGTGAAGTGATATTTCATTGTGATTTTTACTTGTATTTCCAAATGACTAATAATATTGAACATCTTTTCATGTGCTTATTGCCCATTTATATGTTTTCTATAAAGAAATGCCTATTAAAAATCCTTTGCCCTTTTAAAATTTGTATTGTTTTTATTATTGAGTTGTATAAGGCCTTTATATATTCTTGATACAAGTCCCTTATCCCATATATAATTTTCAAATATTTGCCCTGATTCTATAAGGTGTCTTTTCACATTCTTGATGGCACCATTTAAAGGAGAAAAGTGTAATTTTGATGAAGTCCAATTTATTATTTTTTTATTGTGTCATATCTAAGAACTCATCTAAGAAACCATTTTCTAATCCAAAGTCACAGAAATTCATTCTGTTTTCTTCTAAGACTTGTATAGTTTAATCTTTTTTTTTTTTATTTTTTACTTTCTTTGCTCCTAAGTTTTAAACTGTTTTGCCCATAAACAGCATATTATTCAATATTTTTGTTTTTAATTCCAATCTGACAAGCTTTTTTCTTAAATTGTTATGTCAGTCTGTTTAAATAAAAATTGTATTGGAGTATTATACATATACGGAAATAGCACAAATCTTAAGTACATTTTGTTCGTATATCAGGAGGAAGACATTAATTTTTAAAATGAGTCCTTTATGATGTTTGCTGTATGTTTTATATAGTCACACTTTTTCAGATGTGTGTCTCTTCTATTTCTGGTTTAGTAACAGCTGTTTTTAATAAGAAATGTGTATTAAATGTTATAAATACTTTTTCTTCAATTAACTATGATGATCACATGACTTTTTTCCTTATTCTGTTTATGAGTTGAATTGATTAAAATTTGAATGTTAAGAAAATTTGCCTTCCTGAAATAAAGCAATTTTGGTTTGATGTGTTATTTTTTTCATATGTCACTGTGTCAATTTATTTACATTTTGTTTAGACATTTGCATCAATATTTATGGACAGATTGCTGTATGATTTTCTTTTCTTGCAACATCCTTGTTAGATTTTAGTTATCAAGGTTATACTGGTCTCATAGAATAAATTGGGTAGTTTATCCTAGTTTTAATCTCCAGAAGACTTCTTTGTAAATTAGTGTTGTTTATTCTTTATGTGTTTGAATGGATTTTTTAGTGAAGCCTGAGTGAACATAATTTTCCTGTTTTATATTCTGTGGCATATCTGTTCCATGTTTTCTGTCTTTGTGGGTGTGATTCTGCCATTCTCTTTTCTTATGTTAATACATATTTATTGTCACTCATTGCCTTGGTGTTTAGTGACTTTTTAGATAGTGTTTTCATATTGCTTGAGACTTTATCTGTGGGACTCTTTTGGAAACTGGGTATAGAGCGTTCCTCCAAAGAGGAACGTTTGTTTATCTCTGCCAAGTATTTGCTATCTCATGACCATTAAGATATTTTTGTTTGATTTTTTAAGTACCATAAATAAGATTAAATTTTGTCCACAAACAGATATGAGTTTCGTGTTTTGGTTAGCAATTCTCAGTGATAGTTTTTTTTAGAATTTTTTTTTTCTTATCCTCCATGTATCAAGTTCAAGATCATCTTATATCTCTACAATCTCCTTCTTGGTGGTATTATTTTCCAGTTTACCTTTTGAAGATGTGTTTTGTTTTTTTTTAAGTAGTTCTAGCTTCATGTAGGGTCTTATATCTTATACTCTATTTTTCTTGGTTAGCAAATGTTGACTTCTGTAACAACAGGCATGTGGTCTCTTATAACAGAGAAAAGGCAGATTTCTGCAAGCAAAAGAGCAATTTCAGTGGCTACATTACCTTGTAGCTGTCATCCAATGAAACTAATATAATACTATAGCTGGGATAAGGATGTAGGTGCATCACAGTAGCTTTACATGCATTATTCCATTCCAATCTCACATCAATCAAACCTTATAAAATGTGCGATGATACCACCAATTCTAAATGAGAAGAAACAAAGATAAGAAGTTAATGTTTCAAGGTCAATATCATATTAATTAGAATGCTGAATTTAAAATCAGGATGTTTTCTTTACATCCAATTAAATACAAATTTTAATATTTACTTAAGAAACCCTTGTATGCCTTTTTATTTTATGCCATTTATTCAGCACCCAGAATAGTGCTTTGGATACAAGAGAAACTCGATATGCTTTGATGGGATAAAATGACTACTGAATTTATTCTTTAAGATAGTCCAAAGTAGTTTTCTTTTCTGAATTCAAATAAATTTCCAGGAATTACTTAATATAACACAACAAACAAATATTCTATTGGATCAGGGGATTTTATGGGGATAATGTCATTAGGACCAAGATTTTATATATTTGAAATTTAAGGTTAATCCTAGTTTTATAACTTGAGGAAGGGGACAGGGATTTGAAATTACATTCATCTTTGAAGGAAAGGTAAGTACATTCTGAGTTCATTTCTGGTATTTGGCACTAATTTGAGGAGATATTTTACTATTCACTGGTGATAAAGAAGTAATGACTCCTGGTAATGTGACCCATTATTGCTATGCTTTCTTTCATTTATCAGGGAAATAGTTCTTCATTATCCATTGTGAAGTCATTTTTACTTGATGGTAGAAAATCAGTGGCACTGATTCATTTAGCAAATTTCTTCCATTTTATGTACCTGGAGCAAAATTGAGAAAGCAAATTGTTTAGAGTCTCTGAACTAGAGCCAACCTGAAACTATTCATCAGCTGTGGTGAAGTAGAGTTAACCTCCTAAGTTTCTTCTCACTATTATATAAATTTACATTCCTCACTCATGGAGTCCAGCCTGCCTGTTCCTGTAAGTTGACCAATACAACATTAACCAAAGGTCACCAGACACAGGGAATCCCGGTGTGTTGAAAGCAAACAATCTATTTCCATATATATATATATATATGTGGAGTTTATCTTTGATCCAAACCCATTGTCACCAAATTTCAAATATTCTCCCTCTCTGTATGAATCTTGACCCTGCCTCTGGCCGTTTTGATGTGTTTTTACTTATAACAGCATTTTATTTTTATTGTTCATGAATAGATTTTTGCTTGGCTTAAGGTTGCTTGTTCTCTTTTGTCTAACCTTCCATGGTTAATACCCGAACCTGGCTTTGTTCCCTTTGAAGGCAAACCTTAATAACTGGTTACTAGATTGGTGTCATAACCAAGTAAATCAAGATCAAATTCTAGCATCTTTCCATGTCGGTTTAGTAATTTTTATCATATATTCATTGGGTGGGGAGCCCACTCTGTTCCAGACACTGTGGTAATTATTAAAGGCATAGCAGTGACCAAGACAGACTTCCTTTCTCTCATAGAGCTTTTTAATATAGTATACCCTTATGTATATTTCTCTAGTTATAAAATAGGTATATAATGTTGATGCTTTCCCACCAACTTCTAACTACCAGTGGCTTCTGGAATATCTCATTTCCACAATGCTTTAGAGCCTCAGATATTTGTGTGGTTAAAGAAAATGTGCATACTACGTTATATCGTTTTTTCCTTTATTCATCTTCTATCCAAATTTTCAATACAAAGCAAATTTGATAATTATAAATAATAATAATAGTATTCACTATAAGTCTATTTATACTACATCAGGTACTTAGCTAGAATCTTTATGTTGATTATTTAAATCACATCCTCACAATAATCCGAAACGGAGCACTTATATAATCTCCACTTTACAGATAGTAAAAATGAAGCTTAGGGAAATTAAATAATTGCCCAAGGTCATATAGGCAGTAAATGGTGGATCTGGGTGGGAATCAAACCCAAGCAGTTTGATCCAAAATCCTATACTCTTAATCAAGGATGCTATGCTGCCTCTAAATTAATAAACACATTGCTATTTGTAAACAAACAAAAATATTGTTTATGAATAAGAGGTGGTAAATAGGAATTAACTGTTCTATTCCCAACATTCCAGAAAATATGTAATTCTCATCAATATTCTCCTTATCTAATGTTTCATATGTACTTTTATTTTGGTAATTAGAAAATATATATGATATGAATTTGTTTTGATGGGAAACCAAAAGTTTATGTGCAATCTTAGTCCACCCTTCCTTTTTCCCCACATCATTTTATGTCCATCAAATATACTTCTACCATAGAAGATTTAAATTATAATCTTTTGACAATTGAATATTAGAGGCGAAAGTTGCCCTGTCTAGACCTAAGCTGAGGTCATAAAGAAACAGTCATGGCAATTAGAGAAAATAATGCTGATATATAAAACACTTCTTTTAACTCAGTGTTGTTGATATAGTTAATCCAGTTTATTTTCATACTATATTAAATCCATGATGACACAGGAGTTCCTTTAAAAAATATTGCTTAAGTAATGTCTTTTGAAATAATCTTTTCTAAAGCAGACTTTACCTGACGCTTAATTCTGGAATAAATATCCTAACAAAAATTAAGACAACATTGGCATCAATTGGATGCTTACTATCATTCATGCTTAACATATATATATTTTAAAAATAAATACCTTCCAGTATTCCATATCAAGACTTGGAATGAGGTAGTGGGCTATAAACTGGATTTGGACTTTAAAAAGTTGCGTTCTGGCAAAAACCCTACTACTAACTAACTGTTACATTAGGCCTTACACTAACTCATCGATGCACATATTACAAGAACAAGGATGATGGGACAGGCTTACTTAGATTCAATAACAAGATGCATCAATCTATTCCAAAGTCACTTAGTTGACTCTTCTTCAACTTGTCTTCACAGATGATTATTAGCCTTCTCCTATATCTTTGATTTTCCTTTCTTTAGATTTAAAGAGGACTCATCCAATGCTCTTTTTATTTTCTTTACTATTATTTAGAATGGTTAGATTCGAACTTTTAGAGTAGATTATATTATTTGTTTATTTTATTAAAATAAAGTCACAGCTGGTCAGATTTAGGACTAATATCATAATCCAGTCTTGAATTCAAAGTCCACTGGTTTCCTAGCTGGATTTAAAATTGCATAAGATACAGTAAAGCATATTATCTTACTTGCCTCACTGAAAGTGCTCTTTTGAGATTTAGAGACCTCCACTTACACTTCTACCTGAGGTATAATATTTTCTACTCATCAAAGGAAATAATAACAGAATGTATTTTTCAAGTTTCAAAGGCTGTATGATTGGCTGGGGATGAAGAATGAGAGAATATATGTATAAGCTCCCGTGATGGCATAATAAGAATATTTTATCCGATTAGAAGTGACAATTGTGCATGTGGAGATTTAAGTGTGGAGATGTAGAAGTACTTTATGCTATATAAGTGAATTTAAACGTAGCTTTTCAAATTACTCCCAGTTGTAACTTCTGCTAAATAAAGATTGTGACTAGTATAGATAGCTTCCTGCTAATGTACAGTTTTGAATAGTATAAACTAGTTAGGATGAAAATTGTTTTCATTTTTCTAAAGTTATTAGGTCATATATTCCAGACTCCTCTCAAGGTTTATAACTCTAATAGGTTTAACGCAGGGTCTGCCTAGTTTATAACTAACTCAAGTGTTCAGGATTGGCATCTCTGGCAAAATGCGTAGCATTGTTTCCTCTTCAAATCATATAGAATGCTTAAAGTTGAAAAACTGCCTTCACTGAAAATAAAGAACTCAATTTATCAAGCAGCCCCTAGAAAATGTTATTGATGTTTTAAGCGTAAATCAATCAGAAACATTACATTTTCCTCAAAATACAGATAGTATTTTAAATTAACGGAGGAAATGTTTTGCAAAATGCTTGAAGGGTTTAGTCAAAACAAGAAATATGTGAAAGCTATTTTCAGCACTTATTAAACAATTACTTTTCTCAGTATTTTGGCACATCTCATTTGTGAAGAAAGGGGAAATGGAAGAGAAAACCAAATAAAAGATTAGGGTTGGCAGAGATTTAAAGAGCAGGTGATACAAACCTCAAAAGAGATTTGTCCCACTTTTCAAAAGTTAATGATTGAGATTTATTTCATTTCTCAAAAACTGGCTAGCAAAGCTCAGAGACTCTTGCAAGAATAATGATGAATCTCTATCATTTTCTTCATGACTACTCCCTAGCCATGCCACTTTAATCCCCACCTTACTGCCATTTCCTGATTTAATGTGGTCCAACTGGTAGAATCAAGTAATTTTCTGTCCTCTGACCAGCATTTTCTGAAATAAGGGTTTACTAATACACCAAGATTGTATAGCTTCAGAGAAATAAAAGCACACAAAAAAAGAAATATATAGTTATCTCATTCTCTAGATGAACAGGGGTGGTGGTAGAAATTTGTGGGAATGTAAACAGAAATAACCCAACAAAAGGAAAAAGAGTTCTTTTGGAGGGCAGAGAGGAATGTTGTGAAAATCTCTGATTTTATTGGTGCTCTCATATCAGAGTGATTTCATTTTCACCATTTCTCTTTTGCTTTGAGCCATGCAGCACCTTAGAAGACTGGGCTATCTTCTTGATATTCTTATATATGCTGTTACTTCCTTTAGATTCGGGTTTGGGAGATTGCAGGAGAAATCTCATTGGACATACTGTTCAATTTATACATGTGTTGAATACAGAGCATAACCAATGTCCCCAAAATATTGTATTTTAAAAATTGCCAGTTGTTTTAGTTTCCTTGGCTGCCCAAGCAAATACCATGCAATGGTTCAGCTTAAACAATAAGAATTCATTATTCACAATTTTGAGACTAAAAGAAATTCCAAATCAAGATGTCATCAGGCGAAGCTTTCTTCCTGAAGACTGGTGTTCTGGGACTGGCTGCCAGAGGACCTTGGTCCTGGGCTCCTCTGTCACATGAAAATGCACATGGCAACCTCTCCAGGCTTCTCCCTGCTCTTTTGGGTTTCATTGATGTTCAGCTTCTGGCTGTTCCTTCTGTGGTTTTCTCTCCATCTGTTCGAATTTAATTCCACTTATAAAGGATTCTAGTAATTGGATTAAGATACATCCTGTTGGAAGAATAAATATCGTGAAGAGGTCAATCTTACCCAAACTGATGTATAGATTCAATGCAATACCAATCAAAATTCCAACAGCTTGCTTTACAGAATTAGAGAAGGCAATTACCAAATTCATCTGGAAGGGTAAGTGCACCCAAATAGCCAAAAGCATTCTAAAAAAGAAGAGCGACGTGGGAGGAATTTCACTGCCTGACCTTGAAACATATTATAAAGCCACAGTGGTCAAAACAGCATGGTACTGGCATAAAGATAGACACATCGATCAGTTGAATAGAATTGAGAACCCGGAAATAAACCCTCACCTATATAGTCAACTGGTTTTTGACAAACCTACCAAGCCCACACTAATGGAAAAAAACAGTCTCTTCAACAAATGGTGTTGGGAGAACTGGATATCTATAACCAAAAGAATGAAAGAGGTCCTCTATCTCACCCCTTATATAAGAATCAACTCAAAATGGATCAAAGATCTAAATATAAAAGCCAGGACCATAAAACTACTAGAAGAAAATGTAGGAAAACATCTTCAAGACCTTGTAGTAGGTGGTGGTTTCTTGGACCTTACACTCAAAGCACATGAAACAAAAGAAAAAATAGCTAAATGGAACCTCCTCAAAATTAAACACTTTTGCACCTCACAGGACTTTGTCAAAAGGGTGAAAAGGCAGCCAACTCAATGGGAAAAAATATTTGGAAATCACATATCTGATAAGCGTTTGATATCCAGAATATATAAAGAGATGTTACAACTCAACAATAAAAAGACAAATGACCCAATTAAACAATGGGCAAAAGATTTGAAGAGACATTTCTCCAAAGAAGAAATACAAATGGCAATAAAACACATGAAGAAATGCTCAACATCACTCATGATTAGGGAAATGCAAATCAAAACTACAATGTGATATCATTTCACACCTTTCAGAATGGCCATTATTAAAAAGACAGAGAACTACAAGTGTTGGAGAGGATGTGGAGAGATAGGAAAACTTCTTCACTGTTAGTGGGGATGCAAAATGGTACAGCCACTATGGAGGACTGTTTGGCAGTTCCTAAAGAACGAAGCAAGCCAGACACAAAAGGACAAATACTGTATGAATGTGTTACTATGAACCAAATATATTGTGTAGCGTATTGTTTGATTCTAAAAAAAATTTTATAGTTATCCATTACATTTAATCGAGAAATGTATATATTTATTCATCTGTGTTTACTTTTTAGTTTTTAATTGTTTATATTTTCAATTATTAAATGTACAAAATAAAGTACAAAAGATCCAACCTGTGAGGTGGGCCATACCTTAACCAAAATAACATCAGCACAAGGTCTTACTTACAATGGGTTCACTCCCACAAGAACAGATTAAGTTTAAGAATATGTTTTTCTTGGGTACATACATTTCCAAACCACCACATCAATGTACACTACTTATGAAGCAGTCTTTTAAATCTAAGCATTTAGTTCACCTTTCATATTTCTAAAATTTTAAGTCTGTGGATATAGTTCAGACTCAGATATACGCTAATATATACACATTGCAGTCAGAGCTATCTGTGTTTAAAACCTGACTTATCTAATTGTGTGGCAAGTTAGTTCTTTTGGGTTGCATTTACTCATGTATATAACAATATTTTAAAATCATTATTAGGAAGACAATAAAAATATTTGAATGTCTTTCACTAAGATTAAATCACTTTACATTTATGAAAGCACCTAGCAGCATGATTGGCATGTAGGAGCTTTTAGTTTCATTCCAGAATCTTGGTTGCAAGAGATAGGAATCTTATGCCATGAAGAGCAATGCTTTAGATCATGCTACCAAACTGTGGAAAAGAAGGATCTAGGGAATTTCAGAGACACTTGGATCTGAGAAGTAGAAGTCTTCACAGTCCTTAGCTTTTGCAGAGTCATCCTCTGTCTGTCACAACATGACAGCTGGCATGGCCCAGGGGCTCTGGTTGTGCACCTTTCTAGATTCAGGTCAGAAAATAAACACAAATTTGCTCTTCCAAGTATGGTTTGTGATGCTCTCTGGAATGTCGCTAGCCAGGCTTTTCGTATCTCGCCACTTAGAATGACCCAATCTAAGTCATATATTCATTTCTGTTCTCAGGAGCTGAAAATGGATACCATAATGAGGAATAAGAGGAGGATGCAAGTTAGACTCAAGCAGCATCACTGTGCTATTTTAATGAAACCTGATTATAATGCCAGTCCAATTACCACCAGTTCTTGCTTGTCCTGGCATAAAATGACATGGCTATTGTGGCAGTTTGAGATTATTTATGAATTCCAAAAAAAAGAGACATAGATTATATTTGTAAACCGGTCTGTTCCTCTGAGCGTGATAATCCTTTGATTGTATTAGATTTCAGTTGAGTTGTCTGATTGAATTATGTTAAGAATAGGGCTTTGATTCAACCATGTCATTAGAGAGCAACTCAGCTTTGAGTCCCAGCCCCCTCAGGGGGCTAATAAAACAGATTCTCTCACGGAAGTAGATACACAGAGAAGAAAAACACAGAGGAAGAGAGACAGCTCAGTAGAAATGACAGAGGCCCCGGGAAGAGAGATGATCCTGAGAGTGTACAGCTGACCTTGCGAAGAGAACAGAGCAGCTGAGCCCAGGAAGAAATGAGCCACGGGTAGAGAGAGATGAGACTAATGCCAGCCTACAGCTGAGATTATAAGAAGTTGGGACAACAGAGCCTTAGGAGGGAAGAGGAAGGCTAAACGCTTCCATACATCACCCATCAACTTGCTTCATCATGTGCCTAATGACTTTGTGTGAGAAAGTCCCTCTTGTGGTACCTTGAGTTGGACTTTTTAGGGTCTTGTGACTATAAGCTTTTACACCAAATAAATACCCTTTATAAAAGCCAACAACGTTCTGGTACTTTGCATCAGGACCCCTTTGGCTGACTAATACACCTACACAAATGGCTCACATACTAGGAGGAAAAGTAGATAAACAGTAACAATGAGAACACTATCAGAGGTTCATTGAAATGAAAACAACTTAGAAAAATAGCTTTTATACTTGCTTAACTACTTTTTGGGAACTTATCCACTCCCTTGTAGCTAAGTCTCTGGATCTTTAAAACAAGGATAACAGTATCTACTTTGCCCATCTCACAGGATTATTATGAAGTTATCTAGCGGTGCAAAACAAATCATCCCAAAACTTAATGGATTCAACAACAGAACTCATTTAATATCTCTTACATTTTCTATGGTTCATAAATTTGAGTGTGGCTTGGCTGGTAATTTTGGTTTGGGGTCTCTGATGACAATATAGTCAGACGGTGCAGTGCTGAAACTAGAGTCATCTTGAAAGCTTCTTCAGGTCCATTCCTGGAACTTGAACTTGGGAGAACTAAACATTTGAGGATAAGAACAAATAGGGATTCTGGGGCACCTTTTCTTCTCTATGTAATTTCTCCCTGTGAGACTTCCATCTTAGTGGCTTCAGGGTATGCAGCTTCCTTAAATGTTGGCTCAGGAAAATATCCTGTGAGAACCAGAAAGAACAAGATAGAAGTTATAACATCTTTTATTACTCAGCCTAGTGAGACATGCAGCTGCAGTATCATTTCCACCACATTCTATTGGATAAGGCAGTTACAAAGGTTTGCTCAGATTTAAGAGGTTGGAACACAGACTGTACCTTTCAGGGAAGGAGGCTCAATATCACATTTAAAGGTTAGTATAGTGAATGGGATATAAATTTGTGCATCCGCCTTTGGAAAATATAATCTGCTACATTCTGCCTTTTGCCACAACAATTACATTCCTCCCAAATGCAAAATATAGTCATCCCCTCTAAATAACTCTAAATATCATTCCACTGTGCCATCAGCTTGAGGTCCAGGGTGTTATCATCTGAATTAGGTCTAGATGTGGATGAGTTTCTTTGGGTGGAATTCATTGAGTACATCTTCTCTTAAAATGAAGACCTGTGAATATATGAATGTTAGATAGGCTTAGGATAACTGATATAGACTGTTTCATTCAAAAAGTGGTAAAATGGAAGCATATAGGCATCACTGGTTCAAAGTAATTCTCAAAGTCAGCCAGTCATGTGTTACTAGTTCCTTGATTAGGACTCAGGTTTACTTCCTAGGAAAGATTCACCTTGGCCCTAGGCTTTACCCTCTGGCTTCTTGATCCCACCTTCTGAGTCACCTTTCCTCTTCTATAAGAAATGGCTGATGTTTGAAGTTAATTAATTTTCTCAGCCTGCTTTATACTTATAGCTGTTTGGGAGTCCAAAAGTATCTTTTCACTTTGTACTGTGCCTAAACCTATTAGTACAAATGGACAGTGATTCTGGCCATATAATTCTTTTTAAAATGTGAATTTCACAAAACTATTGAAATTCTCTTCGTTAGACAAGAGCCACACTCACACATTTCACCAGGAAAAGGCCTTGTCTGCCTTGGGCTTTCCATAAGACTGCTGGACACCTGTAAAGCTCTTAGAAGTCCTGTTGTTTGGCAGATAGGATGTGTAAGGCACACCTTTAAGGTCTTTAGAGGGATTTTTTTTTTTGTTTTGGTTTGTGTCACCACCTTAAAGCTATCTTAGGTCTTATAATAGGCATATCCTGTCCTTGGAGTCACATTTAGACTGTATTTTCCAAAAAATGCCCTTAATTTGCTCTTTGTCCAGAAACCGTTTCTTATTTTTTCATTGTTATCCACAATGAGAAAGTGATTTAAGAAAGAGAAACAGATTTACTTTCAAACCTAAAACATCCTGAGTACTTTATATTGCAGCTTTTTCTTGAGCTTATCTCTCTCTTCCTAACCTTTTATGTAAGTGACCAGAAGAAGCTAGATGGAACCTTCAAAACTCTTCCTGGATATCTCCTTAGATGTTCATTATGTATATATATATTTAGTTCTTATAGAAATGCGGGGTAATAGTGCAGCTAAACTTTCCACCACTCTCTAGCAAGTATCACCTTCCCTCCAATTTCCAATAAACATTATCTCATTTTCTTTTACGCTATCAACAACAGCAGCATTGAAGCCCACCAATATTCCCCTCACAACCTCTACAAAACCCTTCCTTCTTCAGCCTGACAGATGAGCCTGAAGAAATAGCCATTTTTAGATTTTTATTATGGCAAAATTCCATATCTGGTATTAAAATCTGTTCTATTAATCTACTGTGGTACAACATTTCCCCCCACAACTTCGTGGTCTAAGGCAACAATTAACATTTAGTATTGCTCAAGGTCCCCGTGGGTCAGGAGATCAGGTGTGGCACAGCAGCTTGGTCCAGGACTCTCTTACGATGTTGCAGTCAGAAAGAATCTGGCTTTGAGGTCATCTTGAAAGCATCTTCTTTTACATATCTGATGACTTGTTTGGGAAGACTCACTGATGGGGTCTAGAACAGGTAGAACTACTGGGATATCACTTTTGGTCTCTAGGTAGGCTCTTCACATAAGCTTTCCAGCATGGCAGATATAGGATAACTAAAGTTCTTTCTTGTCAGCTTAGTCTTTCTGTGATGTATGTCTAAGATGATAGAGGGACAGGGAAAAGCTGTATCATTTTTCATAACTTAGAAGTCACATAGCTTCACTTCTATTGGTCAAGGCAATTACAAAGGTCTACCCAAGTAAGGAATATAGACCTCACTTCTTGATGACACAGTGTCAGTGTCACAAAGTAAGAAGAACTCATGGCATGGGCTATGTATTTGTTTGGTCATCTTGGGAAAATATAATCTGCCACAGGTATGAAAATTCTTCACATAATGCAAAATGATGTACAAATGACAGAGATTAGCATCCCTTTCATAAAATCACGAATTTCATGGAAATGAATATCCCATTTGAAGATGTTTCTTCACTTTAGAATATATCACTTCAATTACTATCTATAACTTGGGTCCACAGAGAGCACTGTAAGTTGTGCTGTAAGGTCCCATAGTAGAATCTTGCCATTCACAATCATCAGACTCTAAATATTTGCTATGACAGTCTAAGCCTATTAAAATTATTTTTTTCTTTATTTTTCTTCCCTCCAGCAGATTACTACTAGACCTCTGGCCTAACAGATACTCTGTTCATTGCTCTCAAGATAGCTAGATGTCTACTTTCCTTGAATAATTTACCAACTGAAGTAGTAGTTAGTCCTGAGGTTTGTGAATCTGTCTTGCTGTCATTAGTCCTTTGTCATAATAGCATATGCCTGCTGCTATGATATCATTTCTTTACTTGATTTGTAATAACTTATGCCATCATGAGAAATCATCCTCATAACAATAATCCTTGATTAGATTCAAAGCCTATAGAATTAGTAATTTAAATCCATGTAAATAAAAACCATACTCATTAATGGTCTATTTATAAGTTCAATTACGGGTTCCTGGAACATGTGTCTAGTGTTTTTTTTCTACCCTTTCCTTTTTCTTTTTCTCTGTTCTTTATTTTTGTTTTTATTTTTATTAATTTTAATGGCAAAACTAGGATGTATTATAAATAATAATGATACAGAAATAGTATAGAGTAAAATCTGAAAGCCTCCAAGAGTATTATTTCTAGATTGTTAGTTTAATCTGTTATACATATCTAGTTCTTGGTTTTAAATGTCCTTTGTGTATTTTTGAATATGGATATTTAATTGTAAATATCAAGCTACCTAAATGGAAGTTCATAATCTGAGTTTGCTGTCCACACCATTTCAGCAAAAGTAAAAAGCCAAATCACTTTTACAAATATTAGTTACACTAAAAGTACATGAAAAATTTCAGGCAAAATTGTTAGGTTAATGAAGTCGTTTAGCAAGGGGAGATCATAGTATAATACTAAAGAGCATGGGTTCCAATGTGTCAGGAAGCCAAAAATTTGACTTCTAGCTTGACCACTCACTCTGTGAAATTGAGCCATTGCTTTAATATTTCCAAACCAATACTTACTCATCTGTAAAATGGAGATATTGATATCAAATTTAGGATTAAATGTGATATATTATAAAATGTTAATTGTTTAGCACATGTCAAATGCTCCATATATTCAATATATTTGTCTAAAAATTATAGAATTATTTTAAAATAGGCAATACTGTCCTTGTTGAGAACAGGGGTTCTTAACAAGGGGTCTGTAAGCTTGAATTGAAATTCAAAAAAACACTATTCTTGTGGGGACGTGCTGGTGCAGGTGGGATATATTTATTAAATAATACACAGTGTAGTGTAGACTTAGTAAGGGGTCCATGGTTTTCACCTGATTGGCAAAGGGGTCTGTGGAACAAAAAAGATTAAGAACCCCTTTTATTTGCCATGCATGTTTTGTCTAAAAGTAAGATTAGTCAAAAAGAAAAACCTATGATTCTAGTATTTATTCACTTAAGAGTAAGTAAGTATTTTGATTTTATTTTCTATGTTTATATTTAAAGTGTATTGATTTTTATATTAACATTGTATAAAAATATAGTTTGGTTGTTCACTTTTTCAATTTTAGAGTCAATATATATAAATGCATCAAGAAAAACAGTTCTACCATTAAATATTCATCAAAAGAACTTAACACCTGATCTTATGAAATATTGTGCTATGTTTTATTGGCACTTCTGGCTCTATGTTTCAAAAATTGTCTATTTTCACTTTCTCAATAAAATAGTTTTTTTCCCCACTAATTGAATATTAGTCTGTAGTTGATCTGCTTAACCATTTACTATTAGATCTTCTAAGTTCTAACTTTCTTTGTAATTGTTATTATAAGCATATTCACCTGAAACTTAATGATTGCTCAGGATGATTGTTATAGCATAGTTTATGTTTTGATTTTTAGACAAATATAAACAAGACTATTTCCCAGCAAAATAAAAATTATTCATAATGCAGCAAATGCTAACACCCTTCAAATGCTACAATGTCATTCTTTATTTGCTTCTGTAATTTTATTATTACAATAAAGGAGCAAAGTATTATTGTGGAACACTTGACTTGTATCATCATATCAATGGCCATAATTGGATGTCATTTCTCTTAAGAAAAATAAACATAAAAATTCTATTATCCACCCAAGTAGGAAAAAAATCCCAATTCAAATGATCTTCATGGGATGAAATGAAATGAAATGAAATAGTGATGTGTTAATCATGTGATAACAAAAAAGTAGGGATGTGATGATCATTTTTTTTTTAAACTATAATCTATCCTAACCTACAATATTTTGATTATAAGCCGCTCCAAGATTTGAATTACAATATGACTGTTAGCTAAATATATCTTTTAAAACCTCCTGGAATATATCTTTAAGTGATTTTTGTCTCACAGATTAATTATGTGAGAATTACATAGCATTAGTGGTCCTCATTAAAAAGGATTTGTAGTTTATTTCCTGTGCCTGAGTACATGTTTATAACAATTGAACAATATTCCTTGATTTCACTGAAATTAGACCATACAAATATAGTGAACGTTTTAGTTTCCTAGCTGCTGAAACAAATACCATGCAATGGGTTGACTTAAACAATGGGAATTTATTGGCTCACGGTTTTGAGGCTAGGAGAAGTCCAACACTGAGGCTGAAGCAATGCAATGCTTTCTCCCCAAAGACTGCAACATTCTGGGGCTGGCTGCTGTCAATCCTTGCCTCTTAGCTTTTTTGAAACATGGAAATGCATATGGTGGCGTTCTCTTTGTTGACTTCCAGCTTCTGGCTGTTTCCCTTGTCTTTTCCTCCCATGTCCAATTTCCTTTACTTAGACTTCAGCCATATTGGATTAAGACCCATCCTCATTCCGGTTGGGCACACCTTGACTAATAATGTCTTCAAAGATCCTTTTACAAATGTTTTCACACCCACAGGACGGGGGGAGGAGACCTGAACATGCCTTTTGTGGGGGACATGACTCAATTCCCAATGGTGAGTATTTTTTACATTTCTATATTCTAGTTTGTCTTCAGGTCCCAAACTTGCAATTCGTTATTTAATTTTGAATCCTTAATGTGACCTTTGAGCTAAGGAAGAATATAGGAGAATTAAATCCTGTAACATGAAATTGAATGTCTTACCAGTGTGGGATGATTGACAAAGTAGGCAAGTAGTGTGAATAGCGGGAGATTTATTTTTAAATTATTGTTCAACAATGTAAAATTATATTTTCCAATAGTTTCAAGCCAATTTTATCTAAGCTTCAGAAGCATATTAAAACAATTCATATTTCAATAAAAGACAAACTCTTTTAGATGATTCATAAAAATAATAGAAAGTACATTTCTTTAATATAGCATTTTGTCATAAAGGAACCTGTGGTAATATAAAGCAAAGTCATCTGACAAATACTAATTTTATATACTGTTTTACTTTCTCTGAGCCCATTTGATATATATGATCAATTGAAGGCTATATCAGCTGCACTTGATGATTTGCATCTAGCATGACACTTTCATGTTTTATTCATCTGTTTGAGATTGGATTCTTCTTCCTAAAATTCTTTTGCTCCTCTGAATACATTTCCCTTGTGTTTTGAGATATAATTCACAAGTGCTCTAAATAAGAGTTTAAAAACTAAAATTAATTGGAGAAATGGCATAATATTGCATAGTTTAATATATGCAATTGGTGGTAAATTACTACTTTTTACATGGATGAATGAATCAATGAAATGGTCTCACCTCAACAAAGAAAACCAAGGAGTCACTTAAAAAAACTCATATGATTTCCAGCTTTTATGCTTTATTTCTAACATGTACTACAGAGCATTACAGCAGCTTAGAAATCAACTTGGCCAAGGGCCCCATTTCACAGGCAACAAAACAAAACAAAACAAAAACTGGGGTTAAGAATACTTTTACAAGCATTTGGCTTTTTCTCCCTCTACTCCTTGATATTTTAAGAACATTGGGGAAAAAAAGAAAAAAAAGTATTGTTTTATATTCATTGAGCACTTAGTCCTGTCTCAGTTTCTTATGATTGTTCGTTTATTTTGTTACAGCAAAACATGTATTCTTGCTCTACTAATGATTTATTCTTCTCCTCATTTTTCCAGTTTCTTCTGACACAAGCCCAGAATTATGTTACTGAGCTCATTACGTTTTATGCAATAGTTTTTCCATAGTATTTCACTATCACTCTTCTACTTCTTTTGTTTGTCTGTTCTGATTTTATAGGGTTTCTTTTAAAAATTTGGAGCAAGTAAGTTTATTGCAACCTAATCAATCCAGCCCCCAACTCCATAATTACTATATTTTTGTTCTTCAAATTCTATCCCCATGGCAAAGTCCTGAAAATTTAGTAGCATGTCTACATACTCAAAGACACTTAGTCACAGAATAAACCAATTGAATTGAATACAAGGGAAAGCATAGGTAACAAAATTGAAATTAAACTTTAAAAATGAGTTTTTAAAATTTTCTCTATTGAAAACTAAACTCAAGCTGGGAATTGGGTTCTATGAAGGATATATGTTTTTTCTTTTTTCAAGTAAAATAGTCATAGTTTAATCTCCTTTATCCTATTTGTTCCTTAAATGTTATATGTGCATTGAAATAGTATAAAAACATAGTTTGTTCATGTCAATGTTATTGGTCACAAAACTCATTGATATCTCTTTCTTTAAAATATCTGGCTACTTGATTCCATTTCTCTTCTGATTTCACTTATTTTGAAAGAGAAATCAAAGCCTGAATGAAATTAAGGTCAGTGAGCATGGTTTTCTAACAAGATATATAAGCATGTAGAGTAAGATAAATTATATATAAATATATATAAAGATAAATTATATATATAGTGATTCCTCCACCTGAATCAAAGAAAGCATAGATAATATCTTCTGCAGCTCTGTTTCCCCAAATAATTTGCAAAGTTCAGAGTATTAGAATAAACCATTTGAAATTTCTGATTTTGTAGGTCAAAAATGGTCAAATATCAATGCATATCCTATGATTCAACCACTACAGACATGGCACGCATTGTACAAATGCAACACTAAATAAATACCTGAATAAAAAGATACCAAATAAATAACTTGGACTTGGAGTTAGGAGACCTGGATTTAAATTCCAGTTATCTGGGAAATCCAGTATAACATAACTGTGTATTCAGTTTCCTCACTGTTAAAACAGGGATCATAATACCTTCATGAGCTAGCACACAGAAACACAGCAAGAATCACATTAAATATAAAAAAGAATGCATTTTAAATAAGAAGTAATTCAAAATTGATGAATGAATAAATAATTATTCACCCTAAGACACTTGAACAGATATTATGAAAAAGATAGAGCGAGATCTATTATGGGACAACTATTTAATGGCAATTTGGAAGATAACTAAAAATTTATCTCCTCGTTTCTATGCATTTCATGACCTGATTCACCTCTTGGTTTAGACTTATAAGATCTTGTATTCACAACATACACTGAAGCTACTATTGAGAATATCAAAGATTATACGCAGAATATCAATTGGATAGGAAGAGAAATGTGAAAGATAAAACTTTATTAGATCTTAAGAAAGTGATATACTTTGTGATCATAGTTGGAAATAAATTACTAAATTCCTATTTTCCAATGAGGAGATACTGAATATATTAAAAATCAGGAGAGCAGGAGAAAATTGAGAATGATAGCAGAACATCCAGGCATAGGATCTGTATTTGAAAAGAGGTCTTTGAAAGAGAAATTAGGAACTATAGTCAATTAATGAAATTTCTCACACAGGAACTGGATGTATACTTCTTACTTCAAGGAGATACGTGCATGATTCAATATATTAATCTTTATCAAGTCATGGTATGATTAAACAAACACGAAACATATCATATTAGAAAAAAATTATCTGTTCTCTTTAATTGATGCCTAGATTTCACTAGAAAATTACACAATTAAATTTTGGCAAATTGACTAAATTTATCAATGAAATATATATAAACAAAACACATTAAATTAGACTTGAAAGAGTTATTTGAAATCATTTTGAATGCTTTTTCTCCTACACCTTCTACTCCTTCTTCTCCTGCTCGCCTTTCTTCTCCTCCTTCCTCTCCTTATTCTCTTCTTCATATTCCTCCAATTCTTCCTTCTCTTCCTACCCCTCCTCCTCCTTCTTTTTCTTTTTTTTTTAATTTTAAGGAAACTTAACTACATAATGTATGGTATTACAATGAGAAGATCTCGCCATTTAAAGATAGTAGATAATTTGATAAATCATTTTTAAGGGAGTGTTACCTTGCTAATTTCCCCCCTTAATATCAATTTTTAGATTATTGAAACAGTAAATTTGGAATTTGATCATTTTGCTTGTCAAATAATTTCATCAGTAATTTTTTGTTCATTTTCACTTAAACATTAATTAACTCGCTATCAAAGAAAAGTGTACATAATAAAGCATTTATGTTTGTGGCAGATTGACTCAATATCCATTCAGTACCTCTCCTCTATTCATGTCTTTTGCCGTATGACTCAGAGTTCCTCGCACCAAAGAGGGATAGTCTGTTTCCCTGCCTCTTGACTGTAAGTTAGGCTAGGTGGCTTGCTCTGGCCCATGGAATTTTAGCAGATGTGACACATGCAGAAGCCTAAAAATAGGCTTTCACATTCCACTTCCTCTTTCTTGCTCCACTATTAAAAATGTTAGAGATGGGACATGCAGAGCAGTACCAAGTTTACTCCAGTTGACCCAACTTAGGTCTTCCTATTTCAACCAACAGCCAACACACCTAACTTTTTATCAGTGAGCTAGATAAAAGTAGAAAACCCACTCAGCTTATTCTTGCCTAGATTGCATGGGAGAGAAATGAATGCTTAAAGTTTTTTGTCTACAGATTTAGAGTGTTTTGTAACTCAGCATTATTGTGGCAATAGATAACTGAAGCTATGTTCATAGAAATTTAAAAAATAAAACTTCACGTTTAGTTATTTATTAGACTCTGATTAAAATCCATGTATTAGGGAAGTGCTTAGTCTTATTTTACACGGATGGAAACTGAGACCAAAAGACATTTTTTCTTAGGGTCATTGTGTGAGATATATTTGATTGGCAGTCATTGTCCACCTATTCCCTCTTCTTTTTTGCTTCCCTATGTTTCAGTGGATATTAGGATGCAAGTTTGACTTTGCAAATGTAATGTACTAGCCTGAGTCATCTTCGTGCTATTAAATATTCTGGAATTTTTTTTTTTTTTTTTTTGCTCATCTGCCAGTTAAAGAACAGCTGAAAGGGTGGTAGAGGTAACTCCCTGATCTTTACTATCTGATTCC
Organism: Cabassous unicinctus; assembly: GCA_029593785.1. Taxonomy (NCBI): domain Eukaryota; kingdom Metazoa; phylum Chordata; class Mammalia; order Cingulata; family Chlamyphoridae; genus Cabassous; species Cabassous unicinctus. The sequence goes on along the minus strand of JAQZBX010030107.1, from coordinate 4,786 downwards.
TGGACCACATCATCTATGGTGATATGTTCTTTTTTTAAAATCTTTTTTTTTTCTTTTTAATATACTTTTTAATTTTTTAAAAAAGAAACTTAGATTACATAAATGTTACACAAAAAATGCAGAGATTCCCCACATGCCCCACTCCCTAGCCCTCCCACACCTTCACACATCAACATCTCTCATCAGTGTGGTACACCTGCCACAACTGGAGATTTGCCACTAAGCATGGACCACAGTTTACACCATAGTTTATACACTCTCCTGCACACTTTTGCAAGTTATTACAAGACACACAATGGCCTGTATCGGTCACTGCAATGTCACCCAGGACAACCCCCAAGTCCCAAAAATGTCCCCAAACCACACCCATCCTTTCCTTTTCCTCCCTCCAGAGCCTCCGGGGCCACTATTGCCACACCAATGACAAGAGTTCCTCCATTGCTACGATCACAATAAGTCTATAGTAGAATAACAGCAAGTCTACTCCAGTCCATTGTCCTTTCCCCAATCCTGAGGATTCTGGGATGGTGATGCCCACTCTGCCTTTAATTGAGAGGGGGCCTAGACACCATGAGGCAGATGCATGGGACTATCCTGCCTGCAGTTGCAGACTCTGTCTGTTCTCTGAGATGGTTGTTGTCAATCATCATTTCCTTGTCAGTTGTCCTAGGTGAGTGCAATGAACAAGAGAGCAGGTGATGCAAGTCTGTTGAGACTCAGGGCCCAACTGGCACATGGACAGCCTAAAGATCTAAGTCTCTTGGACATACACCCACCAAACCCCATACCAGCTATAGGATCAAAAAGAAGGGGCAGAAGAGCCATGTGTAGGTAAGCCACCACTGAGTCCATCTCCGATATACTGGGGAGTATAAATTCCAAAGTGGGGCCCACTGGCAGGGTGCCAAACTCCTGAGCTGTCTGCCCTACCTATAGTGCCTAGACATCTCCAGAGCCCCTAGGAGCCCCACTATTTGAGGCAATGCTTACTTTGGCAGTCAATGAGATCCTGCTGAGATGTGCATAAGCGTAACTTCTGGAATGACCTCCCGACTCATTTCGAAGTCTCTTAGCCATATAAACACATTTGTCTTTACCCTTTCCCCATTTTGGTCCACGTCTTTTTTCAGTTGCATTGCTAGTTGGTGCTTGGTAGTAATCCCTCAGTGCCAGGGAGGCTCATCCCTGAGAGTCATGTCCCATGCCAGGGTGGTGTTGGGGGGAGGCAAGGCATTTACATGCTGAGTTTGCCTTAGAAAGAGGCCACACCTGAGCAACAATGAGGCTCCCAGTAGGCAACCCCTAGGCATCCTATAATACTAGGCTGTCAATTTCAAAAGCAAAGGTTCACAAGTACAGTCATTGCCATCAAGGGACTGTCAGTTGTCCATTCTCCCTCATCAGTCACCACCTCTGTACTCAGGAGATTCCTGCTGTCCCAATAGAGAATGCAGCAGAACTCCCCAGGATGGGAACTTAACACTCATTTGGAAATATTGTGAATCTCCACCCACCGCGACAGTGCCCCTAAAACACTTGAAAACATTCACAAGCCTTATAGGTATGCTCCAGGTGAACCTCCTCCCAATATCCCCCACCTCCAAGACCCCACACCAGTAATGCTCACCCACCACAGTTACAAACCCTCTGTGATACAAAACCTCTGCAAAATTGAAACCAACAAAATAACCAAATACAATTAATAGGAAAATGATACAATAATGATAATTTTGAAAATAATATAAAATACAAATTTTTTTAAAAGTTTGAAATAATAAAAAGTTAAAAATATAAAACAAAAATTTTTTTTGACATTATGGTTTTCATCACTGCAAGGTCTACTGTCCTGTATGCACAGTGACATTCCCCTCTGTTTATTCCCCCAGTGTCTTTTCATTCTGTCTTCAAAGAAGCTTTAGGTTACAAAAAAGTCACGTACATAATATAGGTGATTTCCATATAGCCAACATCCTCCCCCTTTCCCCCTTTCCCCTATTAATAACATTCCACATGTGGGTGGTACATCTGTTACAACTGATGTACAAATATTGAGACATTGCTACTAACCATGGTCAATGATTCACACCATGGTTTTACATTTTGGACCTTACACTTTCATAGATTTTGATGAAGTTTAACATGGTCTGAATCCATCATTGCAAGACCATGTAGAACAATTCCATCACCCCAAAAATGTCCTGTGTTCCATCCATTCTATTCTTCCCTCCCCTTCCCCTCGGGACCTAGGGCAACCACCAAGTTTAACTCACTGAAGGACAAGATTCACAGTTACTTGCAACAACATTGAAGGCTTGACATATTGGTCTGTCTTCTCCTGTTAGGCACTTCCTATGCTCTCAAGAGACTCCCATCCCTCTATTTGAGATCACAGAAAGACTCCCCAGGATGGAAGTTCAACAACTTCTTGCTCATTATGTGAGTCTCTACCCACTGATACAACACACTATGACAAGATGAACACTACATAATCCCTAGAAGTCTGCCCCAGGTGCACCCTGTACTGCATGTCCACCACATCCAAAACCTTAAATCAGTAACCCTCCCTTGCTGTATCCATCAAAAGAACATTCCCAGTGTTGTAGTTTCAACTACATACCTGCAAATCCCAGTAGTTCATCTGCTCCCTCCTCCTACCCTCCCCCTATTTCCAAGGACAGTCTAGCCCACCCACACTACCCCCTCACAAAACAGCACCACCCATCCCAATAGCATCACTGCACCACTGTTATGCCCATCCACCACACAACTATACCCTTCCACTTTATCATAGATTTTATCTGTATGGGCATTGACTCACAACCTTATTCTCCCTTTATGTCTCCTGCACACTGATCTTCCAGACTCTAGCTCTGTGAGTCTGCTCAATTTGCTTATTTCACATCAGTGAGATGATGTAATATTTGTTCTTCAGTGCCTGGCTTGCTTCACAAAACATGAGGTCTTCAAAGTTCATCCATGTTATCCTGTGTGTTAATACTGCATTCTTTCTTACAGCTGAGTAATAATCCTTTGTATGTATATACCACAGTTTGTTTATCCATTCATCTGTTGATGGACATTTGGGTTGTTTCCAACTTTTGGCAATGGTGAATAATGCCACTATGAACATTGGTGTGCATATATTTTTTCATGTCCCTGCTTTCAATTCTTCTGGGTATATACCCAGCAGTGGAATTGCTGAATCACATGGTAGTTCTACAGTTAGCTTCCTGAGGAACTGCCAAACTATCCTCCACGATGGCTGCACTTTCTACATTCCCACCAACAGTGGATAAATGTTCCCATACTTCCACATCCTCTCCAACACTTGCAGTCTTCTGTTTTTTTTTAATAGCCACCAGTCTAATGGGAGTAAGATGATATCTCAGTGTGGTTTTGATTTGTGTTTCCCTAATAGCCAGTAATATTGAGCATCTTTTCATGTGCTTCTCAGCCATTTGTATTTTTTCTTTGGAGAAGTGTCTATTCAAATCACTTGCTCATTTTTTAAATGGGTTGTTTTTCTCTTTATTTTCAAGGTGTAGGATTTCTTTATATATGCAGAGTATTAGGCCCCTATCAGATACATGGTTACCAAATAGTTTCTCCTATTGAGTAAGCAGCCTTTTCACTTTCTTGACAAACTCCTTTGAGGTACAAAAGTTTTTTTCATATATACCCTTTATCAGGTTGAGGAAGTTTCCTTCTATTCCTATCTTTTGAAGTGTTTTTATCAGGAAAGATTGCTGTATTTTGTTGAATGTTTTTTTTTTTTTGCATCTATAGAGATGATGTGAGATTTTTTTTCTTTTGATTTGTTTATGTGGTACATTACATTGATTGATTTTCTTATGTTGAACCATCCTTGCATACCAGGGATGAAACACTCTTGGTCATGGTGTATAATTCATTTGATAATTCATTGTTTAATGCTATTAGCAAGTATTTTTTTAGTATTTTAGCATCTAGTTTCATTAGAGAGATAGGTCTATAGTTTTCCTTTGTTGTGGCATCTTTGTTTGCTTTGGTATTAGGCTGATGTTGGCATCATAGAAAGAGTTAGTCAATGTTCCTTCTAATTTTATTTTTTGGAAGAGTTTAAACAGGATTGGTGTTAGTTCTTGCTGGAAAGTTTGGTACAATTCACCTGTGAAGCCATCTGGTCCTGGGTTCTTCTTTTTTGGGAGGTTTTTGATGACTAATTCTAACTTGTTACTTGTGATTTATCTGTTGAGTTCATCAATTTCTTCTTTCATCAATGTAGGCTGCTTGTGTGTTTCTAGGAATTTATCCATTTCTTCTAAATTATCTGTTTTGTTGGCATACAATTTTTCAAAATATCTTCTTATGATACTCTTTATTTCTGTGGGGTCAGTGGTTATATCCCCTTCCTCATTTATTATTTTATGTGTTTGCATTTTTTCTCTTTTTATCTTTGTTAGTCTAGCTAAGGGTAGTCAATTTTATTAATCTTCTCAAAGAACCAGCTTTTTTTGGTTTTGTTTATTTTTGTAATGCTTTCTTATGTTCAATTTCATTTAGCTGTGGTCTAAACTTTGTTATATCTTTCTTTCTACTTGTTTGGGGTTACTTTGTGGTTCTTTTTCTAATTCCTTCAGGTGTGCAGTTAGGACTTTGAGTTTAACTCTTTCTTCTTTTTTAATATAAGCATTTATGACTATGAATTTCCATCTCAGTTCAGCTTTTGCTGCATCTCATAGGTTTTGATACATTGTGTTGTCATTTTCATTTGTTTCAAGGTAATTACTGATTTATTTTGTGATTT
>JAQZBX010030106.1:0-26942 GCA_029593785.1 Cabassous unicinctus | reverse complement strand
TTAAAAGAGGGTCTAGACCTCCAGGTTTGGGGTTCTGGCTTCTGGCTCGATTCTTATTTACATTTTTAAAGCCACCCATCTCCTCATTCTTGTTTTTGTTTATATTTTTAAAGCAGTGCATGTTGAGGGTGATGAGGTGCCACTTGTTCTTTTGTGAAACAATTCTAGGCTAAATAATGGCTTGTTTTTCTGGAGATATATTAGCTTATCATTACATTTTCAGTTACCTTCCTGGATGCTTGCAGTTTTCCTGAGTAAAATGATTTTTTAAAAACAAGTGAAATTATGTCTAAAGCAGCAGCTTTAGACTGCTTGGGTTCCCACCCCAGTTCTGCCTTTCAATTACTGGGTGAGCTTAAGAAAGACTCTCCTCTGTGCTGCAGTTGTCTCATCTGTAAAATGGGGATAATAACAGCACTTCAAAGCTGTCAGTGAGGCTTTAACAACCAAAATGCATGCAAATCACTAAGAACAGCACCTGGCTTAGTAATTGAACACTATTATTATTGTTAACGTCTTTCCTTAATACAAAGTTCCAATATTGGATTGATGTTGTGGTGGGAGATATGGGGGGGCGGTGCACAAGGGAGCAAGAGACAGAGAACACAGAAAGTCAGAGCTCATTGGACGCCTGAGAGGGACTGAGTAGAATTTGCCACATCAGGGACGACGTGTGATGTTTCTTGCCTTGGTGGTCCCCCTCCTGGGCCTGACACATTTAGAAATCACAGCCTGGTTCTCTGTTCTCTGTAGTGTCTGCATTGGCTATAGATGTCCTTTTTAGAGGAACAGATGAACCTGCCTGGGAACCTTCCATGACCTCGATGATGAGGGGACATTAGAAGGTCTCATGACTATTCTGTGACTCAAGGGTCTACAAACCGAGTAAAGGGCCCCCTGATAAACGTGTGGCTTCCCAAACAGCACTCCTCCCCCACTTACTCTGGTTCTTCTAACTCATTGAAGGGTATTGGTTAATCAAGAAAGAGTTTCTTGACACAATACTCCAAATACCCAGTTCTAGAAAGCAACGTACAAGACCACTGGCATTCCCTTTGCCTTAAGTGTCTTACTTAGCGGCTATACTAACATCATCTTCTGTAAAATGGGGATAATAACACTTACCCCCATGGGGTTGCTTTAAAGAGTAAATGCAATTAGATTTGAGTGTTCAGTGCAGAGATTGGCTCAACATAAGAGTCCAACATGAATTTGATATTGCAGAAGATAAAGATTGTGGTGATGACTGTAACTGAGGCTCATGCCCAGTGAGTGTCCTGAAGCCAGCCTATAGATGACCTTGAGTAGGGCTTAATAAACATTCGCCAAGAACACTTTTGGGTGATTTAGTGTCTACAGAGCCCTTTCACAGACATTATCTCATTGGAGCCTCATAACAGAAAAATGGGGATGATATGGGACAGAATAATATTCAACCATCTCTCTGGGTAACTTCTCCAAGGTGGGATGGGGAGGGGCTAAGGGGGCATGGAGGGTGAGAAATGTGTCTCTCCCACCCCAGGATTCTTCTGGCAGCTGAGTAACATTACCAAGGAGTCATATATAAAAGTTCATTAAGCTCTGTGCTTTGGGAGGGTGGGGCCCACCTCCTAAACTTTGAACACCCCACATCTTACCACTTGCTCTGACTCCCTGCTCACTCCACTGAGCTGCACATGGCTGACACTCAGTACACACTGGAGATTTGAACTACCCTGGCTTTGCCGAAGACCAGGCTCAATCAGGGGGCTGCCCCCGGGTTGTTCTTAACGAAATCCACTCTTAGAGCAAAGAGAGATTGATTCCTCTCTGTGAATCAAGAAAGGTCAAATAATTTCTTTTTTTTTTTTTATTTTAAGATTTATTTATTTACTTTATTATTATTTTAAAATTTATTCCCTTCCCTCCCTCTCCTTCCTCTCCCTTCACCTCCTCTCCCCTCCCCTCTCCTCCCCTCCCCCAGTTTGCTCGCCTTCTCCAGCAGGCACTGGGAACCGAACTTGGGACCTGCTACATAGGAGGTGAGTGCCCAGCAGCCTGAGCCACATCAGCTCCCTGTGGGCTGCAGCGTCTGCTGGCTTGTGGCATCTGCTTGTTTAGGCATCTGCTCATTGCGCCAGGTGCGGCATCTGCTCATTTTCTTTAGGAGGCACTGGGACCCGAACCCAGGACCTCCCATGTGGTAGGTGGGCACCAAACTGGTTGGGCTGCATCCACTTCCCAATAATTTCCCTTTGAGCAGCAGTGGAAAATCAGCTCAGAAGGATTCAGTCCCCATTTTAGTTATGTGGCCTTGAGTACTCTGTAAAATGGAAATAGAATTACCCATTTTATTCTTATAATGCTTTAGAGATAAGATGTTGGCATATATCAGGGGTGCAATAAAGGGCAGTTGTCATAATTACAGCTTTACCACCCAAGGGGGGTGGAGAGGGAGAAAAAATAGATTTTGTTGCAAAGATATCATAGGCTGGAGAACAGTTACATTTATTTAGGACCTATCTATTCTTTGAAAAACATCTCCTTCTCCTACAACTAAATCTGTTATAAATGAAAATGAAAACAAAATAAAAATTAAAAACCCCACTAAACCCACAGCTTCCTTAGGCCTGACATCCAGCATTGTGTGTACTTAAAAGCAAAGCAAAAAAAAAATAACATTTATGTAAGCAAATGCATATATATGCATATATATTTATATATCATTTTACAAACATTGGTATGTGTTGTGAAAAATTTGATTTTTACCCACAATAAAAAAATAAATAAATAAATAAAAGCAAAGCGAACTGCAGCGTCTCTGTTCAACTCCTGCCTCTGTGCTCCAAGGGCACCTCCACATCTCCGTAACGTGGATCATCCATCCCCTAGGAAACCTACGGGCTTCACAGTGCTTGCGTTCCCTCCACTTATAACTGACCTAATTTTATCTTTAGAAGACAGATGCACATACCATGCAGACCTGTGGAGGCTCATCTCAGAGGCTGGAAGTTGGTGCTCCTCCAGTCCTGAGCCCCAGGCTGCCAGCCTCCAAGGCTGCCCACCCATGTACCTCCCTGGGGCAGGTGTAACCAGATGGAGGACGTTTCATTCTCTTAGCAGTTGTTCTAGAATTCCTGTCAGGGAGAAGGGCCTTTGATGAGAAAATGTTTTTATGGCTTCTACTTGGTGTAGGAATAGCCTCCTGAGCCAGAGAAAGGAGGGACATGAAACTATTTAATGGGACGAAGAAGGACAGTCTTGGGGGCAAAAGAGATGAGGAAAAGAGTTGAGTGTGGAGGAAGGGAGCAGAGCGCTGTGGGCTGGATGATGGGAACCTTCCCTCGTACACTTCCAAACCATTGGTAAATATTATAACCATAAGCTGCTTGCAGGGGTGAGTTTCTTGTAGATACTGTGATATGCTGATTCTTAGTTGTCACCAGGTAAAACCAATATGGCAAAGGGGGACAAAGGGGATGGAAAAGGCGAGACTTGGAAGTGTTAGGTGCATAGGAACATGAAAAATTTGGGAGAGGGCTTATACTTTCCCGCACTTGGATGCTGCTGGGTTCATTAATTAAGGGGCGGGAGCTGACCTCATGCTCCACTTCTCCCTCCCTTGCTTCCTTGCTGCTCCGGGAGCATTTCATGGGGCCATCTGCACTAGCTGTTCCCTCCACCGAAGGGCTTCATGCATCTCCCTGAATGTGATCATCCTCCACTGCCTGATCTAAATTGTACCTGCCACCACTATCAACACATCCTATATTTATTTATTTACTTATTTATCTATATTTTTTTTATTTGAGAAGTTGTGAGTTAACAACTTCATGCATACCGTAAAACAATCATGCATACCATACAGGATTTCCTTCCATTGCCCTACCACCACCACCTTACATTGTTGTGACACATTTGTTCCAAATGAAGAAAAGAACATTGTCATAAAATTACTGCTATCTGTAGCTCAAAGTTTATATTTGGTGTATTTTTTCCCCCAGACCATCCTATTATTAACAGCATGCATTAGTATTGGACATGTGTTGTAGTTCATGAGAGAATGGTCTCATATTTGTACTGTGAACTACAGTCCATCATTCACCATGGGTTCACTGTTATATATGGTTCCCTGCCTTGTACAATTCGCTCAAAGTGTACACTCATTGGCTCTCAGTTTCATCACAGAGTTGTCTTGTCATCAGCTTAGTTCATTTCAGAAAGTTTTTATTACTCCAAAAGGAAAAATCCCATTTCTCCTTATACTCCCCCATTATTGACCCTTAGAATTGATATAGTACCTTCTTTGCCATTGCTGTAAAAATATTACAATATTACTGTTAACTATTGTCTATATACAACTTTAGTTGTATTTTCCCCATGTACCTCCATATTCTTAACACCTTGTAATAGAGCAACTTGCTTGAATTTGTACTATTAAACACAATCATCCACTACCGAAATCACTGTTATGCAGTCCCTAGATTATCCTCTAGCTTTCTTTCAGTTGACAGTAACCTCCTAGACTATCCCTTTCAGCCACAATCGCATTTATAAATCAGTAGTGTTAGTTATATTCACTATAATGTGTTACCATCAGCTCTATCCATTTCCTCACATTTACAATCCCCCTTATTAAACATTCTACATACATTCAACATCAGCTCCCCACTCTCAACTCACATTTTATCTTCTAGTAACCTACATTCTACAGTTTAACTCCATGAGATTATTCATCATATTTAATTCATATTAGTGAGACCATACAATATTTGTCCTTTTGTGTCTGGCTTATTTCATTCAACATAATGTCCTCAGGGTTCATCCATATTGTCATATGCATCCCAATTTCATTTCTTCTTACAGCTGAATAGTATTCCATTGTCTGTATATACCACATTTTGTTAATCCATTCATTGGTTGATGGACACTTGGGTTGTTTCCATCTTTTAGCAATTGTGGCTAATGCTGCTATGAACATCAGTGTGCAGATGTCTGTTTGCATCCTTGCTTTCAGTTCTTCTGGATATATTCCTAGTAATGGGATTGCTGGATCATATAGCAGTTCTATCTTTAGCTTCCTGAGGAACGGTCAAACTGTCATCCAGCCTTCCTGGGTGAGGAGGCTTCCTTCAGCCCAGGAAATTCTCCAAGAGCACTGTGAGCTGAGGCCGTTGTCTAGTGCATGACCACTGGCTGGGGGAATAGTTCTTCATTAATGAAGGGAGATCTGGGCAGCACATCACAACTGTCTACAACAGGCATCAACAGTATCCACCTTACATAGTTTGGAAGCAAGGAGCGGAGGTAGAGAAATCTGCTGAACCACAAAGCCCAGGACTTGGACCATTAATTCTGGGCTGGAGCCCAGCAGTTGAGAGCTTGCTCTTACTCATGACGAGATGATCAAGGTCCCATCCCCACCCTAACTCTAAAATATGACATACCCTTCTAGGATCTCAAAAATATTTGGGTCCACCATTTGATATGTTATTGACAGGTCCAGCTTTTCCTAATCCATCAGCTGTGGTGGAGGTACCAATGGACAAAAGAAAAAAAAAAAAAAGTCATTACAGTGAAGACAGCAATGGACTGAACTCAGGCTCCCCAAATCCATTACAAGCTGCCTAGTGTTTGGGTGGCTTCCAGTAAATGAATTGTCTGGTGGCCATTGGGAGAGGCACTGGAGTGAAGATTGGGAGTAGACGAGTGGACAAGGAGATGGTTAGCAGTTCCTCTTGATGGGACTGAAGACAACAGAGAAGATGGCACTTCCTGGGCTTGTGGGAAGGGATTAAGAATCTTAAAGTGACTAATGTGCTCATCAGTTACTGGGCAGTGATTATAAACACACATTCCCCTTGAATTCTTCCTTGGCTCTCCCAATATAAGACCAATATAAGTTGGTGATAATCTTTGGGCATTTTTCTGTTGGCCAGTGAAAACCTTATTTTGTCTATACAAACAGTTGCAGTGCTGATAAAGGTATTTCTGGGTCTGGAGCCTCTAAAGTGCTGGGGTGCTCATGACTCACTTTATTAGCATTACACATGTGCCTTCTCTTCTGTCTGCCCGGGGCTCATTTGCAGTTTTACATCACATTAATGGGTTTCTTGCCTAATTTTTCTTGTGCACTCTGCTGCAAAGGTTGCCATGATTCCTCAGCCAGAAAAAGCAGTTGACAAATCAACTAAGGTAAGGTACCACCCACGCTGAAAACTATTTGTGAAGTAGAAACAGTTTGTGATTCATTCAGTGATGTTGTGAGCAAAATTCTGTGCCACAGGTCAGCAGAGGATATGATGGGAAAAGATGGGCAGGGAACCTGCTCTTTTTTAAACATCATTTGTTTGGGGAGGTGGAAGTGGGGGTGTACCAGGGGAAGTATAATTTTATGCTTATCTCAAGAGCTCAGGGTGAGCTTTGTAAAATGATGAACATTTGGTGGCTTTGGGTATGGCCTTGGGTTTCCATGATTAAAATTCTCAGTCTTAGAGGGAAGGCCAAGGTCATTCCAATCCCCGAGAAGGGAGGAGGAGAAAGAGTGAATTTTGCTGTATTGATGGTTTAACTTTATGGCCAAGTATAGTAAAGAATCTAACCACAGGTTGGGTTTTAGCTATCATGTGCTCAGATATTAAAGTAACTTTCATAGTTCAATTTTATTTTAGCAGGAGCTTGGATCCATTCAGGAAGTATAGTTTTGGGGTAGACAAAGACAAAATGTTTGCAATATTAAAAGGTGTATAAATGGAAGGAAGCGGGTGTAGCTCAGTGGTTGAGTGCCTGCTTCCCATGTATGAGGTCCAAGGTTCAATCCCCGGTACCTCCTTTAAAAAAAACAAAAGTGTATAACTTGGCATTGATGCTAATATTCCCTGGCTCATTCTTCAGAGACTTGCCCCATAGTCCCTGAGAGAAGGGCTTCAAGGGAACGAGAACACTAGAATCCTTACAGGCAGTTGCCTCTCTTCCTATCACAGCAGAACAATTGATTTTGGAAGTGGAGGGGTAGGAACTGGAGATGGCAGCCACGTGACACATGGCTTCACCATCTTTGTGCCCTCATACAATCTTGATTGCCTTCTCATGCACTGTTACCTACATTGAATTATTTCAATACTAACAGGAGGGGGTGGGGGTGTTCCCCACCAGAGACACAGAAACAGAAAGGAAGAATGTAGAAATGCAGGCTTCCCTCCATCTTTTCTGAGCCTGCATATTGTTCTGAGCTTGTAGTCCCTATGGCCTTAAGAATTCCCCCATTTGGAGTACTCTGAATGCCCCCTTTACTCGCTATGAAATAGAATTTGTCCCATTTCTGGGGGCTCTACTGTATGTCTTAAAGCTGGTATTCCTTTGCCCCAGCTGCTTTGACTTAATTATTTCTTACACTGCTTCAGCTGACTGTAAACTGCTCCTGCCTACAGGGTAAGTTCTGGGAGGGTGAGTCAGAGACCAGTAAACTGGTTCAGACTTTCGGGCTGTCACCTGGTATCTTGGCAGGGACATACAGGCACACCTATGTGCACATAGAGGTTACTCTGCTACCTCTTTAAGAGAGCCAGGGACCCACAATTGGAGAGCAGGGAGGCTCTATATTGTGCTGGGGAGGGGCTAGGAGAGGGGCCAGCAAAGGCAGCACAAATTTCCCCTACTGTTTTTTTTTTAAGTTACATTTTCTTGATTCAGCATTGTTCGGTTACTGCAACCCTTTAACTGTTTTGCAGAGTTTTGAGGAAGGTGGTTTTGCAGTTTTTGCTAGTTCAAAGATTCTGCCTAGGAACTGGACTGTGGAGAATCTTACGCTGCCATTTTCGTCAACTTGAAGTATATACGGATGTTAAAATCTTATTAGATAAATGATATATGATTTGCTACCACTTCACCTTTTTGATAATGTTCTTTGGTGCACAAAAGTTTTTAATTTTTATGAAGTCTAATTTATCAGTATTTCTTGTGTTGCTCATGCTTTTGGTGTCAAACCTAAGAATCCATTGCCAAATCCAAGGTCATGACAATTTTTCTCTATGTTTTCTTCAAAGAGTTTTGTGGTTTTAGCTTTCATATTTGATTCCTTATTCCATTTTGAGTTAATTTTCAGTTATAGTGTGAGGGGGATAATGACTTTTTGTTTCCTGTATGTTTTAGTCCTTTCTTCCATTTCTATATCTATCTATCTATCTATCTATCTATCTATCTATCTATCTATCTATCTATCTATCTAACATCTATCATCTGGTTATCTATTTATCCAAGTAAGAAATGGCCCACTATGCAAGTTAATTTTTTAAACAAGGAATAAATTTGACTGACAATAGCAAAATAGCTATTGCTGGTGAAACATTTCTTTAATTTGAGCTACATAAAATCAGGATTGGTTGATAATTCACCCAGAGCAGAATTTGAGCTATCTGTAAAGATGGAACTAGTGAGAATTCAATAATAAGGAATAGTTTTAATTTATTAAAGAAAAAAACAAATTGTTTAACATTAGACATTGATGCACTCATGCAATTAATGTTTATTGTCATATACAAATGATTAATGTGCATACTCTATCTGTTAAACTGGCTTAGCAGGGTCTCAATTTGGAAACACTTTATTATTTGTTTGAGTGACCCTATGTATTTGAGTAGAGTACGCGATGTTGTTGAATAAAAATGAACTAGAGAAGAGAGGATATTTTTAGAAATGAGAATTAAATCAGACTCTAGTCTTTGTTAACAGGAAGTGGAGAAGAATAGTCATAGGAAGCTAAGAAATCACACCATTTGGCCTCCAGGGGAGGCATAAGGCTCTTTTCTATCCCCCCCAGGGCAGAAAAATTCTAATGTGAATGGATTGAGTAAAAGGATGTTTATTAAGACAGAGCACTCCAGGGAATTTGGAGAAACAAGGAAAGAGTCTTTGATTCCCTATTAGAATGGAAAGTTTTCTTTTTTCCTCTTTGCAAATTCACCCTCCTCTCTCTTCAGACCACTTCTGTAAAGGGGTGCGGGACTGCCTCTCATTCCAAGCTGCCTTCTATTCAACTCCTGCTTCCAGAGGCCTCTTAGTCAAAGTCACATTGCCCTTCTCTTCCCTTCTTTGCCTTGGCATGTTTTTCCTTGGTCTGGCTTTACCTGGCCATTTGAGTGGAAATAATGAGAGGGCTGGGATGTCAGGCTTGGCCTAAAGGAAATGCACAGAGGAAGCTTCTTTGCCAGCTTTGCCTCTAAGTCTCAGGGTTGCTGAGTTTCAGCCAGAGAGTAACTGAGGTTACCTTCAGCATCCCACATTGGGACCTGTGCCCAAAGCCCCAGAGACAAGGTGAAACTGCCTAGTTTTATGCTGTACATATTGATCTATGCTGTATCAGTTATATATTGCTGCATAACAAATTAATCCCCAAACTTAGTCTCTTAAAACAACCACAGATATTTATTATCTCATGCAATTTCTGCGTTGAAGATGTTGCCTCCAAGTTTCAAGCATCACAAGCTAGAAGGAGCCTTGGAGCAACAAGCAGAATCCCTCTGTTGGCAGCAATGGTCTATGACCTGAAAAAGTAATAAAGTTTTATCCTTTTAAGATGTAGATTTTTGGCTTAATTTTTTGTAACAGCTGGATTCATTTAATAATATAGAATATATTCGGAGACTTAAGGGAAGAATGTGTATATATGTATGTTAACTATGTAAGTCTTTATATATTAGCATGGGAAGTTTTAGGGAAACTACAGCTTGCAATGTTAGTAGCAACAATTTGGGGATAGTTTTTTACTTCTTTTTTATATACAGATTACAGACTTATATTAAGCTTTTCATACTTAGTAGAGCATAGTTTCAAACTGCATCTAAAGCGAGAACAAAGCTTTAGCAATCAAGAATGGCAGCATGCTATTTTACAATCAACACTTTTGGCTTTTAAAATTTGCTTTTTTATAAGACATGTTGGGGGTGTTTTCAAAATTGTCTAATGTTTTTTATAAAAATATAATTTGTATTATCTTCAAAATGCAAAATATATATTTTTAAAAGGGAAGGAATCCATGCCTCTATTATTTTTACCATGCTTTTAGTTTTGTTTTGTTTTTTACTTTTTGTTCTTATATTCTCTCCTGTAATGACTTATTTTCTTCAATTTTTTGCCATCCACTCTCCAAGATCCAACAGATTCTCTATTCAAAAAAGCTAAATTGTATGCTTTTCTCCTCACCCACTACATTGGCTTAAATTCTTCCAGATAGTAAGGATTGGAAACTGCAGATGTCATAATAAAGGCAAACTAAATCAGAAGGCTGCTGCAGCAAGGACTCCTGCAGTATTGCTTGAATGGGGGGAAGAAACCAGAATTCCATAGCAAGGTAGGGAAAAGTAGCTCAACTATGGGAAATAGCTTCTGAGTTTTCAGGAAACATTTTCCTTTACATATGCTGCAAGATAGTTTCTAAATCATCTCATGTTTTTCATTTGTTTGTTCCTTTTCCCATATTTGAATAGGAAAAGGTCTTTCTAGGCCAACATATAATATGCTTGGCCTAGAGAAAGTATCAAATAGATACAAAGAGAAATAAGAAGGGCATACACCTCCTGAGTCAGTGATATTCACATGCATCAAGACATTCTAATCACAATACTGAATCTTAAATTCATAACAGAGGTCCATATAGAGTATTCTTGGGGTATAAAAAAGGAAGCAAACACTGCTTAGAGGTATCAGGAAAGCCTTGAAAAGAGGAGTAAATTGGATCCAGATCTTGAAGAATGGGTCATAACTCAATCTCTAGAGTAAAGAGAAAACAGTAGGTACAGAGCTTTGGCAATGAAGAAAGCCCAAGGGTGGGATCATGGACTCTCAAGAGTGTAGGGTGATGTCTGAGATTGGGAGATGAAGGCAGAGGGGATAGGCAGAAGGCCATCATGAGGGGACGCATAGGCCATGCTAGTGATTTGAGGACAAAAGAGGAACCACTGTGGGGTTTAAGGAAGAGAAGGACATGAAGAGTTCTGCATTTTGTAAAGCTCACAGTGGCAGCAGTGTGGAAGACATATCCAAGAAGCTGGGACTGGTGACTGGGTGATTTTATATAGTCCCAGAAGGATTCCTGGGGACTCATGGGTCCATAGGGCAAGATGCTACCAATTCCTAGAAGTAGACCCAGACAAATACAGTCAACTGCTTTTTGACAAAGTAATAAAGGCAATTCAATGGAGAAAAGATAGCATTTTTGTATTAGTCTGCCAAAGGGCTACTGATGCAAAGTACCAGAAATCTGTTGGCTTTTATAGTGGGGGTTTATTTGGGGTAAAACCTTACAGTTCTCAGGTTGTGAAAAGTTAGACTCAAGGCATCCTAAGAGGTGCTTTCTCACCAAAATCAGCTGCCATATGTTGAAGCAAGATGGCGGGTGATCTCTGCCTGGTCTCTCCTTCCCCTCCAGGCTTCCTCTCTCAGGCCCAGCTGCTCTACTTTCTTCCCCGTTTCAGCTGCAAGCTGGCATAAAGTTTGTCTCTTAGGGCTTCCTATATCACTCTCAGCTGTTCTGCTCTCTTCCCCTTCTCAGCTATAAGCTATCAGGCAAATGGCTCATCTCTTCCCGGGGCCTCAGCTGTTTGAGCCTTCTTTCTGTCACATGGCAGGATCAAAACTGACAGAGCTAGAATCACAATATGTCTACAGTAGAATACCAGTAAGTCCACTCTAGTGTAGACTACAATGTGAACTATGGCCCATGCTTAATGGCAAAGCCCCAGGATGTGTTTATCAATTGCAATGAATATGCCACACTAATGAGGGATGTTTATGTGGGAGGGTGTGGGAGGTGTGGGGAGTGGGGCGTATCGGAATCCCTATAGTTTTTGTGTAACATTTATGTAACCTAAGTATCTTTTAAAAAATAAAAAAATATTATTTAAAAAAAATTACAGAGCTCTCTCTTCCTGTGTCTGTCTGTCCATGTAAATCCATTTATATCAGACCCAGCAAGGGGGTGGGGACTCAACCTGAGACACACCTTACAGACTAGTTATAAAAGCCCTAAAGCAATCTTAACAGGAAATTTAATCAAAGACCTCTCAACTGAATTTAATGCAGTCAAAGGATATCACACCCAGAGGAATAGATTAGTTTACAAATACATTCTTTCTCTTTTTGGGATTCCTAAAATAATCTCAAACTGCCACACTATGTAACAGATGGGGCTGGAAAAACTGGACACCCACATGCCATAAAAATGCACTTAGACACACCCTTTACACCATTCACAAAAATTAACTCAAAATGAATTGTAGCTAAATGTAAATTACAACACTATAAAACTTCTAGAAGATAACAGAGGAGAAAATTAAGTGGCTTGGGTTTGGCAATGAGTTTGTAGATAAAACACCAAAAGCTTGCTTCTTGAATGTAGAAATGGATAAATTGGAGTTCATGAAAATTAAAACTGCTCTGCAAAAGGTACTGTTCAGAGAATGAAAAGACAAGCCATAGAAGGGAGAAAATATTTGCAAAACATGTATTTGATAAAGGACTTGTATCTGACATAGACAAAAAAACGCTTAAAACTCACAATAAGGAAACAAAATAGCCCAATTAAAAAGTGGGCAAAATGTCTGAACAGCATCTCATCAATGAGGATATACAGGTGTCAAATAAACATGTGAAAGATGTTCAACACAATATGTCATTAAGGAACTGCAAATTAAAACAACAATGAGATGCCACTATACACCTATTAGAATGGCTAAAATCCAAAACGCTGACAACACAAAATGCTAGTCACTGACAACCCCAAATCCTGGAGAGATGTGGAGCAACAGGAGCTCTCATTCATTGCTCATGAGAATTTAAGATGGTTCAGCCATTTTCGAAGACAATGTTGCCGTTTCTTACAAAGCAAAATATAGACTTACTATATGATGCAGTAATTGTGCTCCTAGGTGTTTGCCCAAACAATTTGGAAACTTACGTCCACTCAAAAGCTTGCATACAAATTCTTATAGTGCTTTATTTATAATTTCCAAAAATTGGAAGCAGCCAAGATGTCCTTCAAAAGGTGAATTGCTACACAAACTGTGGTACATCCATAAAATGGAGTATTATTCAGCAATAAAAAGAAATGAGCTATCAAGCCACAAAAGATATGAAAGAACCTTAAATATATGTTGCCAAGTGAAAGAAGCCTCTCTATAAAAGCTACACACTGTATGATTCCAACTATATGACATTGAAAAAGGCAAAACTATAGAGACTGTAAAAAGATCAGTGATTTCCAGGGGTTCAGGAACAAGGAAGGGATGACTGAGGCACAACTGATTTGGGGGCGGGCAGTGAAACTATTCTATACTGTAATGGAGGGTATAATGGGTGCATGATTTGTCAAAACCCATAAAACTGTACAACACAAAGCTTGAACCTTAATGAAACTATGAACTTCAGTTACGAATACTGTGTCAGTATTGGTTCATCGATGGTAAAAAATGTACAACACTAAGGTAAGATAGTGATAATAAGGGGAAACTGAATGGCAGTTTCAGGGGGTATATGGTAACTCTCTGTACGGTTACTCATTTTTCTGTAGACCTAAAACTGTTCTAAAAATAAAGTCTGTTAATTAAAAAATAACAATAACAACACAAAGATGCTACCGATTATCATGAAACAAGCTTCAATAGTCCTTCATTCAAAAGAATCTAATTAGCATTTTCCTGTCTTCTACTTAAAAATAAATAGTTCCATTATATAAAGCATTTTAAATATCCCTGGATTGCACTTGGCAGTAAAACACATGTTTTATGTGCTTGTGCCTTTTTATAACACATTTAAGAGAGACTGCCTGTGCCTTTAAATAATCAGAAAATCTACTTGGTGGTTAAAGTGGCGAGAAGTGTTTTGCTTCAATTAAAAACCCTTCCATACCAATTTCTTCTCTTGTGTCTCCCACGTTCTGTTCTCTGCACTCTGGAGGCATTAACATGCAGCTCAGTGTGTGTCTGTCACCTTCTCTACGCCTGTTGGGACTTGGGGAGGTGTGTGAGCCTGCCAGCCCTCTTTCCAGAGCTTTGAATTCTCAGTCCTATCCATGGCATCTGCCAGGCTCTTTTGTCCCTGGGGCTTTTGGCAGCTCCTGTTACTTGTGAAAATAAGGTGATTTGTGTAAACCAAATGAGTGCTGCCAAAATGTCCCAGTTTGTGCCGTCTAAGGTGATGGCAGGTGATCTGTGTTGAATGGTCTCCATTGGAAAGTCATGAAAAATTATGCTTTGGCAACTTTTTTAGGTGGGGTAAGATCTCTTTTTCCATCAAATCCTTTTCAAATAGGAGCAGAGACATCAAGAGACTGAAGTTCTCTGCCTATCTTCCTTAGCCCCTGTGATTGAAATTAGGCAATGCCTCTTCAATTGATGATCAATACTCTATAGGATGTTCAAAAGCAGCAGTAGGAAGGGAAGCTTCTCTTTGAAATATAGAAACCAATGGGTGGAAAATACCCCATGGGGCAACAGGTGTCTCTGAAAAGTATTCTTTGGAAGAGAAGTCTATGGGGAACTTTACTGCACTACAATTGCTCTTAGTTGTCAAATGACCCTGTTTGTACCTTTATGGCCTGACCAGGAAGATGAACACAGAGGCTGGAGGCCACAAAGTCTAGGGCCCTGGAATCTGAGCTTGGATGTTAGAACTAATTGGATCCTTGGGCATTCTGTTACAGAAAACCCAAGGGCAGACTCCCTACCACCTACTCATAAGGCTTTGCGAAGGAGAGGATGCCCTGTTGGTCCTTGGCAGAGGCCAAAAGGAAGGGTTGCTTAGGATAGAAGTGTGCCTTGGAAGACCCTAGGTCAAAAGACCAAACTAAAAAATTGGGGATTATGACAATAAAGGCCACAATGGGTAAATACATTGCTCTTATAGCTTAATGCAGGGGTGGAGGGACTTTACATTTTGTTACACAATGAAACTTCCAATGAAAATATTAAAATACCTCAACTACCTGATACCATCATTTGTATTTCTTGTTTTTAATTTTTTTGGAAAGCAAACACATTTTTAGAGAAATCCCCACACAATGGGTCAAAGGCAATGATCCTCAAAGTGTATTCTGTGAAACCGGGCCTTACAAAATGCTCTGGGAAAAAGGAATTTGTAAGCAAACCATTGAGAAAATTGAGAACACTATTTCCTTCTCAAAATGATTCATATTTCCCAAGAGCAAAAACTTGAGATATCTTGCAAAAAAAAAAAATTCTGTTTAATTTTGTTTAACTCAGAATTTCCTAAATTTATGTGACCAAGTCATCCACTACTCTTTTTAAGAGCAGAACATTCTTTGGAAAAAGCTCCTCCAGTTTCTTTCTGTTCATCTTGGGAATTGTGGATTACATAAAGGAACCCAAATAACCGGATTTTATGGGGGTACTAATTTATTTTCCTCCAGTGGAGCCCTCCAGCAATCCCAGAAAGATGAACATCCATCCTTATTGTAAACATTGCCCCAATCTTCCATTCCATTGTCTTTATCATAAGCTTCTTCCACACATTGACTCTAAGTCCTCAGGACTACGGTGTTGGATAGCATTTCTTTTTCTTCTGCCCTAAACTTAGAAAGTTTTGTTGGGGTACGTGATTCAATCTACCACAGGGTCTAGGAGAAATATAAAAAGAGGAGTCATTCTCTTGCTTTCTTTCTTGGAATATAATGTGGCTTAGCTGAATTGGGGAAAATATGGGGCTGTCATTCTAGTGATGGTAGAAGTGGCCTTAGCAGCCTCATTCAAGAAGTCCAGAACAGAGGTGGAGAGAAGGCTCAACATCACATATAGGTTGCCAACTGACCTTAAAGTCCACGACATCCCAAGGGATTCCCTGAAATAAATGGGTGCAGGGGAGGCTTGGCAGGGGGTCGTAAGTCCTGTAACAACCAGTGAGAACAAAATCTAATAAAGGAATTATCATTACTGTTAATTTGACCCTGCTTTGAGCTCTAACCTTTACTGTGGCCCAGAGAAACACAGATTATGAATTTGAAACTGACACTATATTGATATTTACATATTGAATCACATACTCTACAAGGTAATAACCTATATATGTGGATGAAGGACTTGGTCTCTGAGGCAACCCAGAGTTGTGATTTGGGTCACTCATTCATTTTTCTTTGTAATGGTTCATGTCTATCCAGCACACCTACGTCTTTCTTCAGAGTATTGTTGACATATCCGCTAAAATTAGTTAACATCCCCATTCTTTGCATAGTGTTAAATAGCCTTTGTACTGGAGTCAGATGGTCCAGGTTCAAATCCTGGCTCTTCTACATACTGGCTGTGTGAGCTTCGACAAGTTACTTAATCTCTCTAATGATCAGTTCCTTTATCTACAGAATGGAGAAATAAT
Organism: Cabassous unicinctus; assembly: GCA_029593785.1. Taxonomy (NCBI): domain Eukaryota; kingdom Metazoa; phylum Chordata; class Mammalia; order Cingulata; family Chlamyphoridae; genus Cabassous; species Cabassous unicinctus. Next base: position 10,586 of record JAQZBX010030106.1, on the reverse strand, counting down.
GGTGCAAAATCAACGTTGCATGGGTGTGCAGAGAAGGGGCAATTGACTATGATGGGGCATCTGGAAAATCTTGGTCTGTTCAGTTCTCAGGAGCTAGTGATGGGATGGAGGGGAAATGAAGCTGGGTAGGGAAGTTGGCCCCAGATTATAGAGGACTTAGGATGCCATCCTAAGGGGTTTGCCTATGGAGATGAAGTCACTGAAACTCTAAGAACGTGTTTCTCTTTTCTGTCTGTACCGCACCTGGGGGAAAAGGGTTCATTTTCATAATGGAGTAGAGTGATGCACCTACATGGAATGCACAGCTCAAGTCATCCAACATGACTGTGAAACAACAGAATTTTAAAAGGAAATGCAAGGAAGATTTTGGGAAGCATCGGATTTCTGTAATGATATAGGGTTTTTTCTTCTTGCTTAAAAGTATTTAACTCCTCAGAATTCTCCTCTATATCTATTCTAATGGCATGATGATTCCAAGTTTCAAAAGCAGAAAATGTATCTGCAATGCTATTATTAATTATAATATAATGTATTTACAAATAAAATAAAATAAAATAAAATAAAATAAAATAAAATAAAAGGAAATGGCTATCCCTCGGCCTCTACATCTTTGCACAGCAAGAGGGCTTTGGAGCTACCCTAGGCTTTCACTCATCCACTCATCCTTCTATCCACCCACCAATTTATTCACGCATCCATGCAACAAATACTGCCTTTACTCTGTGTCAGGCCCTGCCTGGGGCACTGGGGGGTTGCTGATATGAACAAAATATGAAGCAGTGCCCAGCCTAGTAGGGAGATACTTATACAAGCAGAATGAACTACGATCCAGTGGTCTCAGTGCATTAGGAGAGGTACAAATAGCCATGAGACCCTGAGGGAGTAAGGGGAGGCTTCACTGCACGGGGCATTTGAGCTGCCTTCTGAGGGATGAATAGCAATTTTATAGCACAGACATCTTGAATATGAATTGCTGGTAAAATAACACTTCTCATTCGGTTATATTGACTATTTGGTTCTCATGGCAAAGGACAGAAAGGAGATAATATTTGATATGTGCTCACAATGTTTTAGGTGGTCTGCTAGATTCTTTTAAAGAAATCTTCACATTTAACTCTCAATCCACTGTGAGGAAGTACTATTTTATCCTCTTTTTACTGATGAGGAAACTGAGGCTCAGAGATGGTAAGTAAATTACTCAAGGTCTCACAGCTAAGTAAAATGGCTTAAAGAGGCAAAAAGTAGCTTTAGGGTTAAAATAATAATAAATAATAAGAAAGAGGATGATTTACTGAGTACTTACTATGTATCAGCCATGGTTCTCAGCATTTTAAATGTATTAACTTATAAAATTAACTTATAAATTCGTTTGCTCACCCTGAGAGGTGGCGTCATAGTTTGCCAGCCTGCTATCACAAATACCACACAATGGGTTGACTTAAACAACAGAAATTGATTGGATGGTGTTTTTGAGGCTGGGGTAGGCCAAAATCAAGTCCTTAGCAAGGTGATGCTTTCGCCCCGACATCTGTGGTGTTCTGGTGCTGGCTGCTCGCGAGTCTTGAGTTCCTTGTTTTAGCTCTACCTCTGGTCACATGACAATATCCTCTCCTTTCTGGCTTCTGTGACTTCCAATTTCTCTCTATAAAGCCTCCAGTAATTGGATTAAAACCAACCCTCTTTCATTTGGGCCACATCAAAACTAAAAATAATATTCTCAAGAGGTCCTTTTGACAATGGGTTCACAACCACAGGGAAGCAGAAGAAAATCATGAACATGTGTGTTTTTGTTTGCTAAAAGCTGCCAAAAGTAATGAGCCAGAAATGAGTTGGCTTTTACAATGGGGGTTTATGGGCTTTCAAACTTATGGTTCTGAGGCTGAGAAACGTGTCCAAATCAAGGCATCATCAAGCGATGCTCTCCCCCGAAGACTGGCTATGGGCGATCCTGGACTCCTCTGGCACACGGGAAGGCACATGGCGGTGTCTGCCAGTCTCTGCCTTCTCCTCCAGGCTCCGTTGCTTTTAGCTTCTGGCTGTTCCATCGGTGGCTTCCTCTCTCAATTTCTGTAGGTTCTTCTCTGAGCTCCTGTGTCCTTCTCTCTCCACATCCATCCAGTTTAAAAAGGACTCCAGTAAAAGGATTAAGATTCATGCTGGATCATGCCTCATCAAAAGGTCCCATCTACAATAGGTTCACACCCACAGGAATGGATTTGCTCTGAGAACATGATCTTTTCTGGGATCCATAAAAGCCTCACATTACCACACTGGGTCTATTGAGGTACATAATTCAACTTAACACAGGTGGGTACGATTATCAACATCCCCATTTTATAGATGAGGAAACTGAGGCCCTGAGAGTTTAGATAATTTGTGCTGTGTCATTCCATTATATAGGCAGAGTCAGGATTTGAATCCAGGTAGTCAGCTCTGGAACTAATGCTCCCGACCCAGCATCCTGTTGGCTCAGCAGAGTTCAAAGCTGATCTCATTGTATCCACACCACTCCCATCAGTTTTCCCAGCTCATCTTATACTGTAGACCCAACGGCTGGTTGACAGATGAGCTAAATCAGAATACCCTGAAGAGGGCTTCAGACTTACTCTAGCCTGAATCAAAATGTCTTAGGAGGGGAGGAGATGTGGCTCAAGTGGTTGAGCACCTGCTTCCCACATGGAGGTCCCGGGTTCGGTTCCCAGTGCCTCCTTAAAAACAAACCAAAAAACCCCAATAAGCAAACAAATGAAAAAACCAGCTCAGGGGAGCTGACGTGGCTCAGTGGTTGAGTGCCAGCTTCCCATATACAAGGTTCCGGGTTTGATATCCAGACCCGGGACATTAAAAAAATGACTTGGGAGTGGGGCTGCAGCTCAGACTGGCTCAAGAAGCACTGAATATTGAGCAGCACTTCTCAAACTTTACTGGGCCCACAAATGACCTTGGGATCTTGAGAAAACAGAGATTGATCCAGTGGGTCTGGGGAGGCATCCATAATACTACATTTCAAAAAACCGTTCAGTGATGCTAAGGCTGCTGAAGCAAAGACCACACAAGGAGGAGTGAAACCAACCTCAGAAAGGGTGCCAGGCACGACTGCTGCCCGTTAGGCTAGCAGCCTGGAAAAAGCTGATGCAAGGAAGGTGGCAAAAGAAAGAAAAGCAGGTCAGCCAGGATGTAAAGTCAAGGAGTCCTGCCCATTGCCTTAATCCATAGTAGATCCCAGAGCTATTGAATACCATGGGATAATACTTGATATTCTTGATAATGTAACATTCTTGAGAAAATAGGTTCATTATCTTCTGGATGATACACTTAATAAGTTAGGAAGGTGTGTAAAATATTTCCATCAAGAATTGTTAAATTAAAAATAAAAAGTGGGAGTCACAGGTAGTGAGCATCTGTTATAGAGTAAAAACACTTTTGCAGAGTTCCCAAAGGATTGAGTAAATAAAGCATTATCTAAACTTGCTGAGCCATTTCCTACGCTCTTATGGTGCCATGGGTTCTGCAGTGGTGAGATAACGTTCCATGAAAACAACAGATGTTTCTCTTTTCTCTAGTTTACTTGTTGCCCCCAGCCCTCCACCCATTGAGTCATCTATTGCTCTGGAAGATGGTGGATTCGGAATCTATCGCATTTCTGAATAGAGTCAGCGATTTTGAAAACCTCTGGAATAGAGCCAGAGCCAAGATTTTTGAGAGAGAAGAAGTTTGAGTTTTTAGAGAATGGGAAGAAATCAGGATAAAGGAAGAGCTCGTTTTTCCCCTAGTGGGATAAGAGATCAAGTTTGATTAGCTGGTAGAAAGACGCCGCTGAAGGAGGACATTGCCAAAGCTTAGACCCTGGAGTATCCTTGAGAAGGGAACAGGCACTCTTTACTCCTAGGCTGAGCCCTGGGTTTGGGAGAGGGAAACTCCAGCTGAGTTTGGAGACACCCCAGAAGCTTCCTTCTGGATGAAGCCTGGGGAGGCAACAGATCCATAGACCAGCAGGTGAGAGGTGCCGTACAGATGAAATGGTGGGAGGGGCATTGCGGAGACAGACAATCTGTGCTTCCCTTCTCCCTGGTCTCTTGCAATTCTAGTGTGGTGCAAGCAATTCAAGTTGACTCAGCCTCTGAGAGGGGCTCACAAGTGGCTGAGAGTCAGTAGTGGACTTGCCTTGTAATAAGAACAAAAATCATCAGCATTGGTGAGCAGAGAGCAGAGGGGGGATTCAAAAATTTCAGCAGTGCCTGCAGTGGAGACAGATGCCCATAACAAAGATATGATGGGATAAGTGGCATTGTCATAAATGCCAACATATAATGGAGACATCAAGAAGAAGAAGATGAGGCCCCCCCAACATACGGCACTGTAAGCTCCCCCTGCAGACACCCGCCCCGCCTCCGGGGAAAGGACTAAACTGAAGGAGAAGGAAAGAAAAAGAGGCAGGATGGTATGGGGGTGTGTGTGTGATATTGACTATTTACCCAAAGGAGAGCCTGAGGGAAAATCCCAGTTTGCCTTGAATTGGAAAATTTTTCAATCAATTGAATTTAGGATTTGAGAACAAAATGAAAATGCAAAATCAAGTTTCAACACCCTGAATCTAAATTTTGTAATTGCTGTCCCGGAGTTTGGTAGACTGGGATAAAGTAAGAGCTAAATAAATGGCAATTTGTATTCAATACATGATTATTCTCAGACATACCAGTCACTGTTGTAGGTGTTGAAGACTCAGCAGGGAACAAAACAACATTCTTGCCCTCACAGGGCTTACACTCTGGTAAGAGAGACAGATGGTAAACAAACTTTTATATATGTCAGGAGTTGCATTCTATGAAGAAAAGTCAAATAAGGAGGATGAGGAAAAGGATAGAGAATGTCTGTGTCCTGTGTGTGTGTGCATGTGTGTATGTGTGTGAGTGTGCGTGCTATGTGTTTTCTTGCACTATTTTATATCAGCTGTTCTGGGAAAGCCTCTCTGATAAGGTGGTGTTTGAACAGAGACCTAATTGCAGTGAAGGAGAAGCCAAATTAACTCAGGGGAAAGAATGTTCCACGCAGGAAAAAACAGCAAGTGTGAAGTTTCTGAGGCCATAGTGTGTTAGAATGAATGAATGGCTTTATTTTTCCCCTAAAGATATCAATTCCCCCCAGCCCCCTGAATTTATTCTTTGGTTCTATTTTTGAACTTTGTATGTTTCTTTCTGTGACTTGCTTTTTTTCCCCTTGCTTAAAAGGAACCTTTTTTTAAGATTCATTCATGTTGCCCATGTGCTGAAGTTCACTGATTTTCACTGCTGCATTCCATTCCATTGAATGCGCACACCACCATTTATCCTTTCTAATGTCGATGGGCATGTGGGTGGTTTTCAGTTGCTTTTTTTTATTGCTGTTGTTATTATGGAAAATGCTGCTATAAACATTCTTGCACATTTTTCATGGAAAAGTTTCTCTTTAAGCCCATGTTTTCCAATCTTTCTCACTTCATGGCACACAGAAAACAGTAGCATTTGTTTAGCATCCTGTGGTAAACTGGAGGGGATTTGGGGAAATCTCAATGGGTCTTGATGAAAAAGGAATCATTTTTATATAACATAATTATGTTAAGAAGTATGCAATTTAAAGCATTGAGGAAGGTATTAAATGTTGTATTTGTATGAACTTTCACGTACAACCTTTTCATATTTTTAAAAGAGAAACTTGAACTTCATTCCTTGAGCATACTTTTTTAAAAATCAGGTTTTATGAAAGAAAGAGCTACCAACAATTTCTGATCAAGATTTTAAATGACGATCTCTTTAAATTCTTGGTAGTCATCATTGAGGAAAAACAGTGCCCTTATAAGTAGGTAATAAAAGTTTTAAAACAATGTAATCACAATTCGAAAATGATATTTAAAGAATCAAGCAGCTCTTCCTTTTCTTTCATTGACAAATGTTAAGTTGAAATTACCTTTGATAAAGCGAGTGGATTTCAAATTCCGTCAAAATATCTTATATCAACTATTTCAAAATATTGAGAAAGCTCTTCTTTGCAGAGTCTACTTGCACGGTTAGATAGTCACCCTGGGCTAGTATGGGTGCCATGAAAGGGAAGATCAACTCCAAATTGCTGGAAAATTTCAATTTAGACCTCTGCCTGGAGCTACGCTGGCTGGGGGACTACTTGACCTCCCCAGCCTCCAGCCCTGCAGCACAGAAACACCTCTCTCCAGTTTCTACCCTTTGGGCAGAATTACCCAACTCACATGTAGGTTAGGAAGTTATGGCCATGCTTCTTTTTCATGGGACACCAGAGACAGACGTCCAGACAGAGGATTTCTCTCCTGCAAGAAGCATTTGTTTGAAGAAACATAGTGATGAGCATCCAGAAGCCACAGTCAGGGGCCTCCACTGGCCGGGACGCTTGCATGCACACGGGATCCACATGGGATGCTTTAAAAAATTTGATGCCTGGGACTCACCCCCCAAGATTCTCATTTATTTAGTCTGGTATACAGCCTAGGCACTGGGACTTTAAAAAAAGCACTCCAGGTGATTCTAACATGCAGCAAGGTTTGAGATCCACTCTTAGGCATGGGCTTTCTGGATTGTAGGGCTACACATTTTCAACTTCACTTGGTAATGCCTATTTGTTTTACAAAGGGGTTGCATCTATGTACCTCCTGCTAATGATGCATTAAAGTCCCTGATTAGTGCTTTCCATCCTCCTGCTATTCTTGGTATTTCCTCAATTTGGTGGGAGTGGAATGATATCTTATTGTAATTTTAATTTGCATTGTCGGGAATACTAATGACATTGAGCACATTTTCCTATTTTTCATATATATTTATTGGCCATCCCTGTCTCTTCTTCATGAAATGCCTGTTTATGTCTTTTGCTAATTCTAAAAAATGGGATTCTTTGCTTTTTTCTTATCCATTCCTAGGATTAATCTTAATCTTTTGTCAGTTAAATGTGTTGCAAATATCTTCTCCCAGTTTGTGCTTATTTTTTTTTTTCAATTATTATGGTGTTGTGATGAACAGTTTCTTACTTTCCATGTAGCTGAATTTATTAATAACTTTCTTTATAGTTTGCCCTATTTGTGTCTTTTTAAAGAAATTCTTTCCTACCCGGAAGTCATAATGATATTCTTTTATGATTTCTTCTAAAAAATGTAAAGTTTTGCCTTTCATATTTAAATCTTTAATTGATTTCTTCATTATGTCTTGAAGCAGGGAATGATTTTCCTTTTTTTTTCCCTATAGGGATAACCAGCTGTTCCAGTATCATTTATTAATTCATTCATCCTTCTCTCCCAGACCTGCAACCCTCATCTCTCAAGTCTGGTGGTAGGCTAGCACATGTCAGACTTGCAAGTGGATTAGCCCTGTTCTAATCCTTACAACAATCGTGTTAAGCGCTCCTCTCATGCCCATTTTATAGATGGGGAAACTGGGGCCGAGAGGTGAAGTTCCTTGTCTGAGGTCACAGAGTCAGGGTTCCAATCCAGACTGACTCCAGAGTCGGTGCCTTAACCAACATGTCTACGCCTTCTGAAATTTTATGGTCTCTCATTGTTAATCAGGCTCTACTGTATTGATGAACTATAGAGAAGTTTAAACAAACAGATCAGGAAACCTAAGCTAGTTAAGTGAGTCCTGAATGATGCCCTTCAAAAAAACCACTGTATTTTTAAGTATTAAAAAACAACAACAACCAAGAAATCCACAGAAAGGCCTTCATTTCTCCTGAGTCACCTAATGACTGTAAACAGGTTGTCACTCAAGCCTGCAGGTCACGGCATCTACAACTGTGCTTCAGTTCCTCAAGTTCACCTTGAGATTTAGTGCTGCAGCTAAACAAAGCCAGGTGACATAATTCCCCAGCTTTTTAAAAAGAAAGCAACTTAGGAAAGACCTGGTTCCTTTAAAACACTAATGGGGTCCTTAAGGTGGCGACTGGAGGGAGACCTGATGCCAGGGGGGTGGCAGCACTTTGGATCTTAAGTGTCCATTTAGCTCAAGATTGGAAAGTCTTTTTTTTACTTGATGGGTGGGCGAAGTCCTGTTACAGTCAGAGCTTAAGGAACGTGTGCTGCTTTTTCTTTTCTGAAAAGCAGGCAGGTAAACTGATCAGAGACAAGAGGGTTTTGTTTGTGATAATTGGTTTCTCCTGCAAACAAGTTGGCCTCCAGCATCAGCTTTTGCAATTCTAACAGCCTTTTGGTTGAGCACTGAAAAAATAAAAAGCCAAATGGCTCTAAAATGATTGTTTTCTGACCTCATCAACCCTCTTCTGAGTTGTGTTTCCAGAGAAAAGGAGTGGGAGGACACTCAGGCGCACAAGTCTTTTTAATTTCTTCAAGAAGTTTCTCACCCCCACTTGCAAAGGCAAGACCCTGTCTTCTCGACTTGCTCCTCAACTTTTGAATCAGATCTGAGAGAGTCCTGGTTCACAGATGTTGGAATCCAAACTTATTTTCCACTATCTTTTATTGACACCAGTTGCTGCCAGTGCTGTTAGGGCAGATGAGAGTTGAGTCTTTACTGCCTTTCTCTCTCCACTCTTACCATCACAAGAAGAGAAACAATCAAACAAAAACAAACCCAGCCAGATGTCGAACACGAAACTAGAAGGTAAACTTCCAGACCTTTCGGGATCACCGTTACTGAAGATGGGGTGAAAACTCAAGCCTCTGCTCTACAAATAGAACGTGTTTTTACACTGAAATTCCCAAAGACTGGGAAAAGATGTGTTCTTCTTTTTCTTTAGTTTTCGGTGAAGCTGAAAATTACTTTCTTCCTTTATGTAGAGAGGAAAGGGTTTTGGAGAGAAGAAAGTGGACTGGGTTGTAGAATTAGCAATAGAGACCAAGCGGGGAGGAGAAGGTTCCTTTCCCTCAGGCATAACCAGGGAGTCTGTGGCCAGATGCCCCATTCTGGAGTTTCTTAGATGGACAAATTGAAGATAATTTTGTTCCTTTTTTGATTAAAGGTAATAAATTAGAGGTTTAACTAAATATTGAGTTCTCATGTTTTTTTCCAGATTATTCTACTTTCAAAATTCACCGATCTCTTGTGACCCAAATCATGTGTTCTGGTTCAGAAAATATGCACACTGAATTTCCCTAGGGCCATTCTATCCAGGAGTCCAAGGATGGGACTGTCCAGGACCTGCTGGGCAGGGGCCATTTGTTTGGAGTCAGTTGGCAAAACTGGTAGGAGCAGCCCAAGGACCTCTAAGTTGCCTGGAGGACTCAGGGAACCCATGGATTTTACAGGGGGATGGATGATATGAAACCCTTTTCACATGACCCGTGCTTCTCTCTATTATAATCACCTCCCATGTGTTGCCTTTGGCATTCCCTCAATTTAACAAAATGTATAAAACCATTTATTGTAGGAAAATGGAGAACAAGTTAAATGAATTGTTCCAGGTAGTATAACTTTTTATTGATTGAAAATTGGAAAGCAAAGATTCCTATCAGACAATAATATAGGGAGGGAGCTCTATTTTGTATTCCTTCTTTTGCTCCATGCCTCAGCTGCCAAACCTGGCAGTGCCTCAGCAATATTTATGTCTGAGATAGTAAGCTGTGATTTAGGTAAGAAAGGGGAGGAAGTCTAGCTTGTGAGTGTGTTCTCTTGCAACATACTTTGTGTTCTGTGCAAATAGCAGTTAATGAATTAGGCTGGGAACCGAATTAGTGTATGGAGCTTGGCTGAGGTCAGGTGGGCCTGAGGGGCAGCCTGGACGAGGCTGTCTGAGGACCAAGAAGGCAGAGATGAGTAGTGAGGCCCAGGGGAGACCAGGCAGGGCCCCTTGCTTCAGGGCTGCAGAAGTGATGCTGTTTAAAGGAAGGGGTTGGAAGGGCAGGGGAGGCTGGAAGGAATGGGTGGGAATCTGTGCTAAGTCCCCTGCACAAAACCTTGGCTCCCCCTCTGCCCCAGCCTGAGCCAATTTTATAGCCACCATTTCTCCTGCAGGCTGCAATGTTAGGTTCTTGTGGCTGCCATGACAAAATACCATACGCGTGGTGGCTTAAAACAACAGACATTTATTCCCTCACAGTTCTGGAAGCCAGAAGCCTGAAATCAAGGTGTCAGCAGGGCCGAGCTCCTTCCAAAGGCTCCAGGGGGGAGTCCTTGCCTCTTCCAGCATCTGGTGGCTCCAAGCACTCCTGGTCTGCCTCACTCCACTCTCTGCCTCTGTGGTCACACCGCCTCCTCCTTTTTGTGTGTCTTCTCGTCTATCTTACAAATTCACTTGTCAGTGGAGTTAAGGCCCACCCCGGCAATCCAGGATGGTATGATCTCAATATCTTTAACTTAATTATTCCTGCAACAAACCCTTTATCCAAATGGCACGTTCACAGTTTCTGGGGATTAGCACCTGGGCATGTCCTTTTGAGGGCCACCGTTCAACCCTCTATATTTGTCAAGAAAATCAGGGAATTATGAAGACCTACATCTTAAGTTTTTTTTGTTTTGGTTTCTGTGTCATACAAACTGAATTTGTGTGTAAGGCATTTAGTGGCAATGCAAACCAACTCTTAGGATGTCCATTAGCTGCAGCCACATTCTTGGGTATTTAGGAGGAACAGGGGGTTG
>JAQZBX010030105.1:0-26973 GCA_029593785.1 Cabassous unicinctus | reverse complement strand
CTGGAAGTGAGAGTCCTTCAACTTCATTCTTCTTTTTTAAGATCTTTTTGGCTACTTGGGGCCCATTACCCTTCCAAATAAATTTGATAATTGGTTTGTCCACTTCTGCAAAAAAAGGCTGTTGGGATTTTTATTGGGATTGAGTTGAATCTGTAAATCAGTCTGGGTAGAATTGACATCTTAACAATATTTAGTCTTCCAATGCATGAACACAGAATGTCCTTCCATTTATTTAAGTCTTCTTCAGTTTCTTTTAGCAATGCTTTTTAATTTTCTGAATACAGGTCCTTTATGTCCTTGGTTAAGTTTATTCCTAACTATCTGATTGTTTTAGTTGCTACTATAAATGGAATTTTTTTTTCTGATTTCCTCAGATTGCATATCAGTAGTGTATAGAAACACTATTGGTTTTTGTGTATTAATCTTGTATCCTGCCACTTTGCTGAACTCATGTATTAGTTCTAGTAGCTTTGTTGTGGGTTTTTCAGGAGATTCTAGATATAAGATGATATCATCAGTGAATAGTGAGAGTTTTATTTTTCCTTTCCTATTTGGGTGCCTTTTATTTCTGTATCTAGACTAATTGCTCAGAACTTCTAGCACAATATTCAATAACAATGGTGACAGTGGGCATCCTTGTCTTGTTAGTGATTGCAGTGGGAAAGCTTTCAGTGTTTCACCATTGAGTACAATGCTAGCTGTAGGTTTTTTCTATATGCACTTTACCATATTCAGAAAGCTTCCTTCTGTTCCTGTCTTTTGGAGTGTTTTTAACAAGAAAGGGTGCTGTATTTTGTCAAATGCCTTTCTGCAACAATTGAGAGGATCGTGTGATTTTTCTTTTTCAATTTATCAATGTGGTTTATTACACTAAATGATTTTCTTGTGTTGAACTGCCCTTGCATACCTGGGATAAAACCCACGTGCTTGTGGTGTATGATTCTTTTAATGTGCTTTTGGATTCTGTTTGCAGGTGTTTTGTTGAGGATTTTTGCATCTATATTCATTAGAGATGTTGGTCTGTAATTTTCTTTTTTTCATAGTATCTTTACCTGGTTTTGGTATTGGGGTGAAGTTGGCTTCATAAAATGAGTTTGGTAACACTCTTTCCTGATCAATTTTTTAAAAGAGCTTGAGAAAGATTAGTATTAGATCATCTTTGAATGATTGGTAAAATTCACCTGTGAAGCCATCTGGTCCTGGGCTTTTCATCTCTGGGAGGTTTTTGATGACTGTTTCAATCTCTTCACTTGTGATTGGTTTGTTGAGGTCTTCTGTTTCTTCTAGGTTCAATGTAGGTGGTTTGTGTGTTTCTAGGAATTTGTCCATCTCGTCTACATTGTCTACTTTTTTGGCATACAGTTGTTCATAGTATCCTCTTGTGATCTCTCTTATTTCTGCGTGGTCAGTAGTAATGTCCCCTTTCTCATTTCTGATTTTATTTATTTATATCTTCTTTTTTTCTTTGTCAGTCTAGCTAAGGGTTTGTTGATTTTGTTGATTTTCTCAAAGAACCAACTTTTGGTTTTGTTGACTCTATTAATTTTTTCTCAATTTCATTTATTTCTGCTCTGATCTTTACTATTTCTTTCCTTCAGCTTGGTTTGGGATTCGTTTGCTGTTCTTTTTCTAGTTTCTCCAGGTGTGCAGTTAAACCTTCAATTTTAGCTCTTTCTTCTTTTTTAATGTAAGCATTGAAGGCTATAAATTTCCCTCTCAGCACTGCCTTTGCAGTGTCCCATAGGTTTTGATAGTTGTGTTCTCATTTTCATTCATCTCAAGATATTTGCTGAATTCTCTTGAAATTTCTTCTTTGACCTAATGATTATTTAGGAGTGTGTTGTTTAATCTCCACATATTTAAGAATTTTCCCTTTTTCTGTCCATTATTGATTTCCAGCTTCATTCTGTTATGATCAGAGAAAGCGTTTTGTATAATTTCAATCTTTTTAAATTTATTGAGTCCTGTCCATCATGTCTTTCTCCCATAATGTCTGTTATTTTTCTTTGCATGCTTTCAAATTGTTCTTTATGCCTCCCAGTGTCTTCTTAATATCCTTTATTTCTTTAGTACAATTTTCTTTAAATTCTTTGAGGTGATTTGGGAGAATTATGTGATTATCATTGATTAAGTGCCTTAAATCCTGTATCTCTTCAGGATATTTGGTTCGTTCCTTTGGCTGGGCCATCTCTTCCTGTTTCCTAGTATGGCTTGTAACTTTTTGCTTTTATCTAGGTATCTGAATTGATGAATTTACTCTGATGGCCAATTTCTCTCTCTTATGACTTTTTTTTCCCCTGCAGCTCTTCTTTGATACTTGTTTCAACTTATTCTAAATCTTTAAAATTGCCTGGCTTAACTTATCAAAATTGGGCCAGGGACTCCCTAGTGGTACACAAATTTTCTCCCAGAGGATACAGAGAGACCTGCAACAGTTTTTATCCATGCAATTTCCAGACTGGCCAGCAGATGGCGCTAGTCCACACACCTTTCCACAGAGGTGTTTCAGTCTCCGCTTTCCTGTGTTGAATCTCTAGAGCAGAGATTCAAAGCAGGCTCTGATGGCTGAATTCACCAAGGAAAAGCCCTCTGACTCCCCTCCCTTTTCCCTCGAAACAGCTGGCAGGGAGGAAGACAGTCTGCTCCCCTCTCAGTCAGCTGCAATGACCCAGTGGTTTTACCCCAGTTTAATATCTTGGGGGTGGGGGAGAGCAGCCCTTCCTTGCCACTGTGGGGGCTTGGTAAGTCAGGTTTGTTCTTTTGGTTTCTTTGTCTCTCTGTCCCCCACCCTCCTGGGAGTTGTGTAGCACTGTCCTGGTCTGCTGACCTGAAAAGCAGGTCCCTCAGACAGCTTTTGGCTCTTTCTCTGTTGTGTTTATGAGAGCATTGAGCTCTGCCTGTTAGTCCAATGCCATCTTCCCACAATTCCACTTAATTTTTTAAAATGTTATGTTAAAGAGGAGTTCAAGCTTGAAATAAACTAAAAAGAAAGTAAATTCATTCATTCATTCATTCATTCATCAAATATTTACTAAGCTTTTACTGGGGATACAAAGATGAATACAAAATTGCTTGTGACCCTGAAGAGCTCAACCTTCAGTGAAAGAGAAAGAAAAAAGAAGACAGGACAGTGTGATGAGACTTTCAGAGTAAGTGCGTGATCTCTGGGAATGCACTGTAGGGGCACTTAGTCGAGCTGATGGGCGGGGCGGGAGCTGAGGGAAGTCTTCTGGAAATGGTGACTTATGGGTGGAGTCCTGACAAAGCAAGGCACACAGCTACCCCTCACTTCCTTCACTTCCTCTGCTCTCTCTTTTTTTCTCAGTGAAGCCATCTCTGACCATAGCCACAGAAATAGCACCCAAACATCTGCCCTCCTGGTGCTTCTTACCCTGCCTTGTTTCTTTCACAGCACTGTTACTGTCATGGCATGTGGCCTCCCCATGTCGTGGTATTCACACCCTCATGGAGGCCCCTCCCACACTGTATTGAGGTTATGACCAATGGAATATGACAGAAATAATTGTATGTCACTTCCAAGATTAGGTTATAAAAGAGGCCATGGCTGCATCTTGATCTTTCTCTCTTTCTCTTGGGTCAGTCACTCTGGGGGAAGCCAGCTTCCAAGCTATGAGCAGTCAATGTGGTAAGGAAGGAAGCCTTAGGATAACACCACACAAATGAGCTTGACAGCAGATCCTCCGGCCCCGAATAAATCTTTGGATGAAACTGCAACCCTAGATTACAGCTTGACTACAACCTCATGAGCAACCACCAACCAGAACCATCCAACTGCACTTTGTAGCTCAACTACAAAGACCCTCAGAAATCTTTGTTGTTTTGAAATGCCAAGTTTTGAGGTAATTTGTTAGCCAGTTATAGATGACTAATATGCCATCTGATACATTATAGGTTTACTTGATTATTTACTTATTGTCTCTCTTCTCCCTGTAGAGTATGAACTCCACGAGGGGAAGAATTTTGCTTTGTTCACTGCTACACCTCTGGTGCCTAGAACACCACCCAGTCCATAGAAGGTTCTCAACATATATAGTTAAATGAATGACTGACGCCTTCGGACACTCATTCTAATAATTAGAATAAGGATTTATAGTATCTTATTGTATGTGGGAGACCCTTAAGATGGGAAGGACTAGCTTTGTTTCTCTTTCTATCCAACTGGTTGGATGTTTTGTAAGTGATGGACCCTACTACTAATGGAAAAAATCTAATCAAACTCTCCAGAGAACGAAAGTAGAGGCATTGAAGCTGATATTTTCATTCAGCCACACCTCACAGGATAATAGACTTTTTTACTGTTTGCGTTCTCAAGAAAGACAATGGCAGCAGACCACTTCTGGGACTGGCCAGCAATACAAAGTGGTAATGAATGGACCACCAGAGCTGGCTGCTTCCAAGGAAATGTGGTCCTTGGCATTAGCACTAAATTAACTCCATGGAAATCCAAGTCTATTCTCTCTCCTCTAATTGCCTAGGCTTGGGTCCAACAGGACCAATGAGGGCCAGAATTCTTCAAAGCTGGGGGAACCAAATCCAAGTCATAATTGTGGGTACCCAAAAGTTCAACTCTCCAAAGGTAAAAATGGATACCAAAGGAACAGATTGATAACGGGGAGGTTGAACTGACTGGGGGCTGGGAAAAAAACAAAAACAAATCAGGAATGCCTGGAGAGAGTCCTAAATGATAACATTCCATAGTCAGTGGTTCTCAACCCTGGCTGCCCATTAGAATCAGTTGTTGAACAGTTATTAAGCTATTTCTTACTTCAAAACTACCCGACCATGTTCTGCTTTGAAATGCTGGGGCTGGGATTCTGCAGACAGCCTTTCTCCATTACCAGATCTTCCAGCAGGAGACAGTAAAGGAGACTGGAAGGATGGACTATGGAGGAGAAGGGATTTTCTCCATTCTGTTTGCTTTCTGTTCCTAGCAGTGTCAACTGCAGTGGTTCTTCACCCTGGCAATAGCATTTGGTTTCAGTAGCAGTTTTTCTGCCAGTTCTAGTTTGCAGTTTTGCCACAATCCCAGAACCAGTTTAATTGAACCTTATTGGAGACACAAGCACTAGCCTCCTCCTCAGAAATCCCATCCCAGCCCCACAGGAGCCCTCCTCTGAGCTCAGACACCAGCGACAACCGACGGCACCCTCCTTCCAAGAAGTATGGGTATCAGCTCTGCAGGGTCCCTCCTCCCAGGTTCCAAGTTTTGAGAGACCTTACTCTTCCTTCTGGTCCCCCAGCCTTAGAGGCAGCAGCTATTTCCTGCCTTTACTACTTCTGTAGTCCCTCAATCTCTCCTTTTTGCATTTTCCACTCTTCAATAACTGGTAAAAATTATTTTAATTAAATTCTCTCTGTTTCTGGTTTCTGTGTCCTGACAGGACACTGACTTTTAAAAATATGCAATGCCTGGGTTCCCCTTTAATCAAATGTTGATTTTATGCATCTGCAGTGATCAGATACAGGATGTTTTAAAAAGTTCAAAGGTGATTTTAATGAGCCGCCAGGCTAGAGAACCACTATGCTAGAATGTTCTTGATTATCTACATGGTAGGGCTCACCTGACTTAAAGATAGAAGGTGAGATGTGTCCTAAGTGGGCTCCTGAACTATCCCCATTTTTAGCAATTCCTCCAATTGTCTATTCTAGTGTTTAGCAGAAACCACCTTCTTTTTAATTTGATTGGATTCATTCATCCATTCAAAAGTAAGTGTTCTTTTGGCCACTCACACATCTACCCGTCTCCTTAACAGATGGTACAAAGCATTTGGGCTGGTTCCACCCTTCTGCATCCATATTGACCATGTCCTTAGGCTTCTAAAGTACCTCTGGATATCCCCTTCTGGATGGGATCCACTGAGGCAGGAAATTACTAAGGGGATGTTTCCTTGTCACTAAAAGCACAATGAGGGATAGCTCTTGGAAATTTGCAAAAATCTTTAGAAAAGAAAACTTGCATTTGCATTCAAAGAACATCCATCTTACAAGGGTTCTTTGCATTCAAATTAACCACCTTAGCTCCTGATTTTCATTAAATATTTCATGGAGGGGATATTGTCCACATTACTAATGGGGTTTCTGGTTAATTTCTTAATATAATTTCTCATCAAATAAACTCCCAGAAAAGAGTTCTAGCCAACTGGATGGGACCTCTCAGAGCAGGATGTATTGTCTCTGTAAAGGGAATGATTTCAATTTCTAATCAGCAGGAGCTTGGAAAGGTATGGACCTGGTGACTTGGTAGGAACATTATGGAATACTAATAAGCCACGGTTCCCAGCACAAAGACTCACCAACTCAGGTTTTTGCATAATGTTTCCCCGTGAATGAGACAAGGGTAAGGCACTTTGCAAAAAATTACCACTTTTCCTCTGAATGGACTTTCTCTGCTTGGCTGTCTGTTTTGCAGGAGACCGTGGAATTCGGCTGATCTCAGGTTGCATACATCTCAACAGATAGGCTTTGTAGTTCCAGCCTTCTCCATTTCCAAATAAACCACATAATAGCTTGGACTAAAGGGCGGTAAAAGGGAATAAGCAGACTCACAGGAAATTGGTAAAATGACAAAAGCTGTGTGCACACACATAGAATCTAACTCATGTCACATAACAGTTATTTTCCCTGCTCTGCTGTCATCTCTCAGATGAAAGTCCAAACCCAGCATCTCTTCTACTTGATAATTCTTTAAGGAAATGAGATTTGGAGCATGACAGACTATAAAAGAAGTGTGTTTAAGTGAAGTTGCTTACAACCATTCAAGTATTTCTAGATTCTGCTATAGAGAGAACCGAGGGCAAAAATACTAACAAGCAAAGGAAAGTAATCTTGAAATGGATTGGGGATGAGAGAACATTTGTTTGATTCTATTGTTCTTTTATGGTTTGGAAGAAGTAACCTTTTTGGGGGTGAGGTTGTAGATTCAGAGATGGTGAGGGTAGCTGCATACAGCATTTATTTGAGCTAACTGCTTTGGGACCATCACCATCAGTTTAGTCAGCAAAGCATCCATCATGTTCTTCCACTCGGAAACTTACAATGACTCCACAGTGCCAACAGGAGAGATCGGGAATTTGGATCCCACCACAATTTTGTACCAACTTACTTTTTCCAGTCTCGTCAGCTGGGACTGTGCCACGCAAATTCTCCATTTAAGTCTAAGGATTCATCTCCTGAAGTCATAATTTAGAGGACTTTGTTTCATATCTCAGGTCCCTACATATTAGCAACCATGCAAACTTGGGTGAGATCCTCTGGCTCATCAACCCTCCACTACTCATCTGTAAAATGGGAGTATTAGTAGGCACTATTTCTTGTAAGGTTATTGTAAAGGATGCAAGTACATAGATCAAATGTTCCGGTTTGCCTGAGACTAAGGGGCTTTCTGGGAGGCAGTACTTCCAATGCTAAAACCAAGAAAGTCCCACCCAAACCAGGACGAGCTGGTCATCCTCCATGACATATTGCAAGTGACTATCACTGCGCTTGACATGTAATAAAGGTGCTGATAATGACCATTATTGTGTATATATAATGTCCTCTTTCCAAAACATGCGTAGCATATCCTCCCTCCAAGTCTTTGACCCCTCCTCTTTCCCTCCCACTCCATTGCCCACCCCTGGAATCTCTACCCTTTCTCCTTTGCTTATCAAAATCCTATTTGCCGTATTTACGTGACGAATGTGGACACTTACGCGGGCGGGCCTCACCTTACTCAAATTGCCTTTCCTGCACCTGCTGGCAGAGTGTTTGTCATGTGATCAGGGGCTGCCCTGTGCATGCTCGTTGGTATATTGACTCATGTCCATTTTCCACCTAAGGAAAAGATCACATCTTTAACGACATCACATGTGCAGAAAACACCCTTGCCACCACGGGAATTTACTGCCAAAGAAGCAAACTCCTACCGCAGTGAGACGATCGCATGCCAAAGTATAACAAATTCACAGTGCTGTATCTTCACTTGGACAATTGAATTATTTCAGTATTTCCTCAATTATCACACCTAAAAGGATCAGAGGAATCAGACTTTCTTTGTAGTTTCTTGGAAAATAGCTCAGGAGTTTTTGTAGGTGTCACCAAAAGAAATCCTGACACTGCAGAGTCATGTGTTTGCAGTCTGTGGAATGTTTTAAAAGTTCTTCTTGGATGAGATTGTGTTTCAGTATTTCCTTTGTGTAAATAGAACGCTTAATTACCAACACAAAGAAACCATTCTCTGAGTACTAAATTGCTTATTAACAAAAGACTTGAAATGGATTTGAGTTTCAAAAGGGAACAGAAGAAACTGAAGACATGTATCTTTAAACAATAATTACACAGTTGAAACTCATATACAGGACATAATTTTGCAGATTCAATTTACTTGTTATTGGAGGAAAGACAGAAGATTAATCCTATAAATGTAAAAATGTCTGGATTTTTTTTTCTTCAAAATTTGACTTAAAATGTGATACTTCATATATGGACGTTGTACTCCTTATTCCATAGTCTCAATTGGCAATTGTTTGGAGGGAGAAATCCACTTTTACAGTGACAAATTCAGAAAAGTTTAAGAGCAAATAGCCCTTTTATTTTGTTTATGTCTTTCCATCCACTGCAATTGGAACCATGTGGAATGATGATTATTCAATTTTCAGAATCATGCTTATTATATTTTCCATCTCATTCCAGAGTTCATTGAATCTGGGAGCAAACCATAATATGTAGATGGAATTACTATTGTTTTCTCCTGTTAATGCAAGCATATGTTATTTCCCTGTGTTCCAATTCTAAAAATAAAATTCTCATTAATAGAATCTTTAAATCTGAATCTAGAATAACTGACAGGCTCTGAATGCAAGTTAGAGTCATCGCAATTCACTCAGACAAGCCTCTGGAAAGAAAAGTTCAGGGTCAAGAGCTCTCTGGTTCACCAGGGCAAGATGACTGGGCCAAACCGACTGCAAGAATTCTCTGACACCAAACCCTTTCTCTCAGCAGGTACACACCCACAGCCTCCTGCACCCTAAAATCTTGATTAATGAGTCTGCGATAATCATCAGCCATAGAAGTCTTTAAACCACCAGAGACTTCCAAGATCTGGACCCTACCTCTGTCCCCCACCCCTACCTATATTCTATTTCAGGGCAAAGAGGAAAACCAGAAGCTAAGACAAAAAAGCCCCACACGATTTTTTTTTTTCTTTTCCATAATGGATTTTTAATTCAGCAACACATGTAGTTATTTTCAGAATAAAGGAAAGAACTTTCTTTTTTAAAAAAATTATTTATTAGAAAATCATTCATAAAATACAGGATCCCGTATGGTACCCTATTACTAACACCTTGCATTGGTCTGGTATGTTTGTTACAACTGATGAAAGCACATTCTTATAATTGTACTATTAACTTTAGTCTTTCGTTTAACTTAGGGCTCACGGTGTATGTTGTGAAGGTCCATGGATTTTTTTAAAATTATGCTACTACCATGTATACAACCTAACATTCCCCCTTTTAACCACATTTAAATATATAATTCAGTGCTGTTAATTATGTTCACAATGTTGTACCTGAATTCAATAGGCATTTAGTATAATTGACATGTTTCTTCATGTAATGTATGGCAGAAATGATTTTTTTGACTGATGGCCAAAAGTTGATACAGAATAGTGCTTAAGAATACAGGCTTTAGAGTTGGACAAACTTAGTTTAAAATCAGATTCTGCCCCGCATTAGCTCAGTGATCTTGGGCAAACCACTTGGACACTCTGGCCAGCTAACCTCAGCCTCCTCTCTGATGTAAGGTTAATGGTTCTTGCGTGGTGCAGAGAGGCTCGTGTGAGCTGATGGTGCCAAGTGCTGGCACAGTGTCAGGCATGTGATAGGTGGTCATCAGAGGGGAGTTATATTTTTAAAGTGCTATCAGGACCGCCATGACTGAAGACTCCGTGGGTTTGTGTTCCTGTGCTAGGGCTCACCATGCCATGGCTATGTGGCCTTGTATTGCCACAGTGCCCCACGCTTCATGAAGGAGATGCACCTCTTAATTCATTTGATGCTATGTCATTATGGATGTTTGTGAATACAGGAGTTAAGATTCCTTTTTTTTTTTAAGATTTATTTAATTTCTCCCCACCCCCTCGTTGTTTGTGCTTACTGTCTGCTCTCTGTGTCTGTTTGTTGTGTGCTCTCTGTGTCTCCTCGCCTCCTTTTTTTTTTTGGAGGCACCAGGAACTGAATTTGGGACCTCCTGTGTGGGAGGGAGGCATCCAATCTCTTGAGCCACATCCACTCTCTGCTTGTTGTGTTTCTTGTTGTGTCTCCTCATTGTGTCTCATTGTTGCATCATCTTGTTGCGTCAGCTTGCTGTGCCAGCCCATTGCATCAGCTGGCTGTCTTGTTCATCTTCTTTAGGAGGCACCGGGAACCAAACCCGGGACCTCCCATGTGGTAGGCGGGCACCCAACAGCTTGAGCCACATCTGCTTCCCGAGATTCTGGTTTTAATGTCAAGAAAATTAAGACAAATAATAGTAGTGAATGTGTACCAAATGTTTATTTTGTGCCAGGCACTATCCTATGTGCTTCACATGTGCTGTCTTATTAATTTCTCACGGAAAGCCAGAGAAGTGGCGACCATGGTTATCCCCATTTTACAGAAAAGAAAACCCAGGTTCCAGGTTAAATAACTTGCTCAAGTAACAGAGCAGGTAAGTGCCCCTGTTGCCTCTTACTGTTCTCACTGCAATGAAAAGCTTTCAGTTAAGCTGCGTGTGCATTTTCTACGAATTCCAGTTGAGGGAGTTCTGCTGTACTTCAAAGGGCTAAGGAGGACAATGCCCAGCACAAGCCGTGTCAGAAATGGAATTTTAATCCAGAGCTAGGAAGTGGGCAGAAGGGGACCTGCACCAGGTTTTCTGAACCTAGAACCAGGTGCTGCAGTGGTACCTAAGATGCCATGGAGAAAGGCATGGCAGCATGAGCCAGTTCCATGCTGCTCTCTGGGCTCTTGCCCATGGGAGGTCCAGTGTGGCCAACAGGATTCGAGTTAGAACCCCCTGAGAGTAAAGAGAGGTGACCCTGAGAGAAGTCCCTGTCTTCTCCATCCAGGGGCTCAGAGCTGTGAAGACAGCCATTTGTCCGAGCAAAAGAGGTAGCGCTTTCTAGGAACAGAGCCGGCTGTGCTGATTGCAGGAATTCAGCTAGGAGTCAAGGGCAGAGCAGATGAAGGGTGACAAATAAGGAGCCTGGCCGGAACAGGGAAGAGAAAGGACTACTCCACAGAATAGAAAGGTAGCAGAACATTGTCCAGCCTTGTCCTTCTGAGGCTGCTGAGCAAGCTGTGTGGGTTGTGCCTTGTGCTGGCTGAGGGGTGAGTAGGGGCTGAATTCTGGCCCTTGCTGGCTTGTGAGTGTGCTGTCTGAGCGCAGAGGAGGGCGCCTTGTAATTCATCCACCCAGGGGGATGCCTCTGTGACACACAGAAGCTCCTGGTCTGAGGCTTTTCCAGGAGGCCACTGATGGCGTCCAGGGTTTGGCTGCCCCTCAGTAGGTAGTGGCGCAGCTTTCCCTGTCCTATACCAGCCTTCTCTGTTCTCATCCTGGCCCTGTCTGTGTGCCCCTGGCCAAATCTCCAATCCCACTGGGCTTTAGCTTCCTCCTCGGTAGAAAGAGGCACATGTCACAGGTGATTTCTAAAGCCTGCTTGCAGTCTTAAAATATGGCTTTTTTCTTTTTTTGAAGTCTCTCCAAGCTTCTTTGCTTCTCTGAATAGCTTCAACTTCATCCTTCTAAGAAAGCATTTGCACAATTTTAAGTGATTTCTATGAGTTGGATATTACCTTATTAATGAGCGCCAGGATGAACTGAGGAGGAGTAGACTCTAGATTCAAAAATTTAAACTGATTGCACATTTTTGCCATTGCTTTTTAAAAACTATTATTTAATTTTTTAGCTTTTAAAAATGATTTTAAAGAATAGTAATTAATTCTTTAATCCAACTAACTGTTATTTTTGCATTCACTTCCAGTTTTCATCCATCTGCATAATTCTACTGATATAGTTGCAATTGCAACACACATATAATTCAGTGATTTTTCTCTCACTGGACACTTGAGCGTAACCATTTTCCATGTATCTACAAAGTCTTTCTAATTATCATTTCAGAGAATACATTATATTTCATCGTCGTCCATACACCATAATTTGCTTAGCAATTTCCAGAATGTTGCACATAAAGCTTGCTTCCAATTTCTTTTTGCTGGCATTGATAGTGCCAGGCAAATTAACATCTTTGTGCATACAGGTTTTTTTTTTCTTTTCTTGATGAGTTATTGACTCTCAAAAGGGGGGAACCCTCGTGCATTTTGAAACTAACTTCTGGAATTTGTGAAGCAATATTTATCTCCTCAAAATATGGTTGAGTTTAAGCTGCAGAATTCCTTCCTGTGAGAGGAAAGCTTGGGACACAGGTGGTAAGAGCCGTGCCTTTGGAAGAGACCAGTGAAAACTGCCCAACTGCACTGGGCAGGCCCATTTATTTTTTGGTTCCTCTTCTTCCTTTTCTTCTTTTGAAAATGATATTACAGGAGTCTAAGGGCAAAGCAGCTAACATTCCTGTAGATAATCAAGTCCTCTTCATGCCAGATCCAGGAGGCAAGGCAGAGCCACCCTCCTCCCACCCCCGTGAGCCTCTTACAAACCAGTGTTTTCACAGAACAGTGAACCTCGAACCACCACCCATTCAATTTAAAGCTCATTCTAAAGCAAAGAGAGAGCCATTTCTTTTAAATGCAGTCCATCAGACACAGCAGATGTGACTGCAAATCAGAAGGGGCTGTGAATGGTTTCATACAACACCTAGAAACACCATTTTTAACACCGTGGCAAATGTTAGGCTAGACATTCTGGTTCACATGTCTCTAAAACCCATGTGTTTTTAAAAATAAAAATAAGGATTGAGTGATTTTCATTTTGTGGGAAACTAGAGTTATTACCAAATGCAAAAAATATTCAATTCAATTCAATTAAAATCACACCTGCACCCATGCTTTAAAAGGCAAGACTTGAAGTCTGATAGTATTTAGCAAAGGCATCACCAGGCTTGGGCAACTGAGCAAGTGCAGCCTGAAAATGTCTCATAAAGCGAAATTTAGGTCATTTTTATTCGTTGTGTTATGCAGAGTCACAGACCTCAGAAAAACCCACTAATAAAACATCACGCTCAGCTTAATGGTCTCCCCTCACTTAGCTCCATAATGATAAATGAAATGACTTTAGCATATGGCAAGTCCATTTCTTGTAGTCTGTGGAGTCTAGGATTGTGATAGAATGGGAATGCAGAGAACTGATTATTCACAGTTCAAAGAAAAATAGAGCACATTTTCTCAACCCACTCTAAAGCCGCTACTCTGGGAAAGGAGTCCGAGCTGGGAGAAGGGCTGGAAGATTGCTTATACCTTGGTATGTGGACTAGAAAGGTACGAGAAGTCTTTTATAAATTGGCATTTGAGAAATACCAGAAGAGCAGGAAGTTGGTCACTGCTTCCAAGGGACTGTCCCTTGGTCCACAAGGATTCCCTTATTCAGACTTTATAAAACACACCTTTTTGTTAAGCTCCTACATGGGCCAGGCACTGTGCAGAGCCTGGGGAGCTATAGCTATAAACAAGTCAGAAGAGATTCCTGTTCTCGTGGAGCTTACATTCTAGTGAGGAAGACATGATAACAAACAAGTGAAAATGGCACTTTAATAGCACTTTTCATTGCCTGGAATTACTTAACAGGATAATGGGTTGGTAGGGTGCCCGATTTAACAAATAAAAATACAGGATGCCCAATTAAATTTGAATTTCAGATAAACAATGAATACTTTTTTAGTATAAGTATGTCCCAAATATTACCCAAGATATACTAAAAATTATTCATTGTTTATGTGTAATTCAAGTTTAACTGAGCTTCCTATATTTTATCTGGAAACCCAAGGGGTCAGTCACAGGTGAGGGCAACATGAAACAGTATGGTCAGAGAAGGTCTCTGCTGTAAGACCTTTTCAGGTTGAGAGCAACATGCTCTTTAAATGCCTAGCGGGTAATAACCAATAGCAAACACTTATACAGAACTCACTTGTGTCAGGCACTGTTCTAAGTACTTTGCATATATTAACTTGCTGAATCCATATAACAGCCCTGTGAAGTAGATTCTATTATCCCCATTTGACAGGTAAGACAATTGAGGTACAGACACGTTGAGTAATTTGTCCATGATCACCTGGTAGGTAGGTGGAAAAGTAGTACATCAGTCTGGCTGCAGAGGTGGAGACCACAACCACTGCTGTTTGAAATGTAAGTCCACCATTGGAAGCATGTCATTTTACCAAAATCAAGGAGCTGTCCTGAGACACGCTGTCATTCCAGCCAGCTGAGGAAGACACTGTCCTCACCCCTGTCAACCGTACTTCCTGTCCCCACTGCTGATATCTGGAGGGTTATTTAACATCTGACTAAACACTTTTACAAACACTTTTGTACGTGTTTTTATTGGAACATCATCTAAATCCTGAGGGTTAGGCTTAATCATTATCCTCATTTTACAGATGAAGAAACTGAGGCTTAGGGAGATTAGTCATATATGATCCTACAATAATAAGATGCAACGAAGCCAAGATTAACCTTAGATCAGTAAGAAAGTATCCCCAGCATCCAGTCCTTATCTAGCAGGTCCTCAAGAAATGAGTGTTGAATTGATCTAAACACAATATGCTCTAAGAGCTCGTGGCTGGGCGCTCTCTTCTCTGCATCTGATGTCAGCCCCTTTGGCTTCACAAACTCACATACAGTTGGATGCTCAGACCTACCCATAGAGGTTTAAACATGCTAGGCAGAGGCAGGAGTGCGAATGTAACTAGATTATGCCTATGTGAATGATAATATTCTCTTTCCTTTCTCAACCAAAAGACCTTAGGGCTGTGAAATGTGGTGCCAAGAAAATCACCCAGGTTGGGGGGCTGGATATATGTACATTCTGAGCTCAATCACAAAGGCAATTGGATTTGTCATGCCCATGGCCCTTTTCCTGTTGACTTCAGAGGACTCAGCCTTGCTCTGATGGGATGGGTTAGCTTTGGGGGTGACAAGGAGGGTGCACTTGCTTTGGCGTCAGCGCTCAGGGTAAATCCTCTTTCACAGTGTGGTCTCTTCCAAAGCTTCCATATTGGAATGAGGCAGGGTGGATTTCTCTCCCACAGGGACCATAGGCTGTGCTTTCAGGAGCCCAAGAAGATTCTTCACCTCACCAGTGGTGGCGCTCTTAGCCAGGAGACTTTTGGATGAGCGACGTCTCTGTGGGAAGTCTGAATGGTGGGGCAGAGCACAGTGATCCAGGCTTTCAGTATTGAGATGCCTGCTCAGCCTGGCTGAAAGTGCCCACTGATTCCAGCAACCAGGCTTTCTTGGGCTCCTTATGTACAGGACACTGGGCCACATTTTATGGAGAAGGCCCTGATGGCTAAGAAGCAGGAGCTGCCCCCTGGAGCTAGGGCTTGAGCAGGAAACATGCACATGAACAATGTGAATGAAGTGGAGCGATTCCCAACACAAAGCAGACAGTTTTACATGTAGGACCTTCCAGCGGCCGGAGCCCCTTCCAGAGCCACATGACCCTGACCGCAGTTCTGGACCCGCCTCTCGGCAGAGCCCTGCTCCAAGGTACAGCCAAATAGTCAGCAGGGGAGACTAGAATCAGAGGGCTGGACTAGTCCTGACAGACTAACGTTCCAGTCCAAACCCTGCTCTGTGCTGGAAAAGTACTGGAAGCTGATGTCTTCCCCCATTCCCAACGTCACAACAACACTGTGAACTAAATGTTATTATACTCTTTTTAACGATAAGCAAACTGAGCCTCAAAGGTCAACACCTTTACCTAGATTTGCACAGCTTGAACTCACAGTTGTATTCTTATGGAGCTTCATATGGAAACTTCACCATCCCCTTGGAGATCCCCTATTGAATCCCCAGTGCCTGAAGCTGGCAGAGGCTCAATACACATTTGTCGAGTGGATTGAAAAATGACCTCCAAACTGTATTTAATCTATGAAGCTACATTGTGCTCTTCCAAGTGTACAATGAAGAAACTACCTTTACCCCCCAATTTATCTGTATGGCAATGAGATAAAATCCACTCACTGAAAGTCCACCTACCAAGGCTTAGAAATGTTTGGGGAAGACAGACTGCCTCTGGGCTTACTTTCATTGATGGGAGCCAGGCTCTGCCTTACCACATGACCAAGGGATGAGAAGGTCATGTGACAAAGGCAGGCAGGGATCACCAGCTTCCAGAACTCATAGGGGTGTAAATTCGAATTGCATTTGATGTCATACTGAATTGGTGACTAATTACAGCATTCCCAAAACAAGGTACTTTAATACAACTTCTTTAATTCCAATGAGAGCTCCACTTGGAAAACAGAGGGATGAGGAGGGAAGAGATCAGGTTGCTCTGATCCCTGAGCATGGATTGGAAAATGAATTATTGGGAAAGTCTGTGGCTTATTCAGTTAAGTCCAGAAAGGACACTGCTTTGTAACTCTGCTGGGGAAGCCTGCCAAGGGAGGAGCCTAAATGTGTGGCCTAACCCTGGGGACGCATAAGGGTAGGCTGGGAGGTTAACGCTGGCTGAGGCTCCACCTCCCCACTCCTGCTTGCTAGGAACAGCTGGAGAGTGGTAATGGGCATTTCTAGAGGGCCTTACTTAGTCAGCTTGAAAAAGCAGACACCGATAGTGCTGTCCTCTGTTGTAAATCATTTACTGATCTCTGCCACCTCTTGAGCTGTACTAATCCAATTCAGAGCTTTTGGACGGGCTTCTGATAGATTCCTCCTAGTTTTTAGAGATCCTTTGACAGATTTTCTGCATCTATTTAATGGAACTCTTCCAGCCTCCCTGCTGCTAGGCTACAAATATTGTCATGAACACTGGATCAGTTCGGGGGGTAAAGTTCAAATGTTGTGAAATATCTTATTTAAATCACCTTTAAATCTTTCAGCGAGATAAATTTGTGCAGGCCATGGATTTTAGCCAGTTTTTTTTTTTTTTTTTTTCCATAGTAGCCTTAGGATCAAGAATTTGTTACTTTTAAATTTCCTTTGAAGACAGTAAATCTTTCCATAGCCCTGGCTCCTTCTTGTCTCCTGTCTCTTTAAATGCTACATTTTTTTCCTCCAAAGCAGAATTGGAATTAGTTTAGATTCTCTTGAGAATTTTCCACCTGTCAATAGGATGATAATATCAGCGATGAGAACACCTTACCTACCATGCCAGAACACTTTATGGACATGATGTCACCTGATCCCATAGCCAGCTCTGAAAGGTAGACAAGGCGGCTATTGATAGTCTTGTATTACAGCTGAGCTCAGGGAAGCGAAATCATGGCTAAGCCATTCAGTCGAGACAAGGGTCTGCATTGTCTGATGCCATCCTCTGCTCCTTTCTATGATGCCAGTCAACAAGACTTGTTTTGACAACATCACATTGCTTCCCAGCAGTTCCCACATTGTACTGCAAGGCAACATCCAGAGAAGGCCTGCAGCTGATTCTTGGTGTTTCTTTTCCACATATGCGCATCGGGTTAGGATTAGACCAATTCAAATCTACAAATATTTCTTAAGTACCTATGCAGGCGTGGCTCTGTGGGGGCATTCAGGGCATACAGAGATGACTGAGAGAGTGAAGCAGAGTGGAAAGCATACCACGTATGGATCAAGATTCTAGACAAATCTGATCCAAATCGTAGCTCTACCCAGGACTTTGAAGAAGCCACATTAACATTAAGAACTTCAAGATTAAATGAGGTAATGTAAAGTGGTCAGCACCTCCAAGTTGCTAAATAAATGATCATGGTGCTTTCTGTACATCATCCCTTTATTCCTAATGATGCTCCTTATGAGGTAGGTACTATTCTTGTCCCCACTTTACAGATTGGTAAACTGTGGTTTGAGGTGGGATTAGGTGATTGGCCAATGGTTCCACAACTGCATTTTGTACTCCAAGCACAGCTGATGCTCTTAATTGCTTTCATATCCTGCTTTTTCTGATTAAGGCAGGAACTCCATCCTCTAGCACCTTTTTGTAGGCATATGATATTGGGGCATGAGCATTGGATTAGGGGTAGGGATCCCTATTATTTAGCCCTGCCATATCCTGGCTATGTGACCTAGGACAAGTCATGTTTCCTTTCTGGGCCTCAGGTTTCTCATTAATGAATGGTCTGGTCATCTTTAAGGTCCTATCTAGCTCCAATGATTTCCTGTCTTTACTTTTTTCTGGGGAGAGACAGCCCTGTTATCTCTAACACAAAGCTGATGTTAACTCTGTGTTTGCACATTCCACTTTCTAAGAGCTGTAGTAGGAGCGTGAGTAGAGTGGGAGAATGGAGAACAGAAAAATTCACCTTGGAAAAGCTCACATTTGAACTGGGTCCTGAAGGATCTAAGAGCTGTTAGAGATTGATGCCTTCTGTGTCTCTCTTTCCACAGTAGAAGCTGTTTCCTGAGTTGGGCCTTCAAGGTCTACATCATAGGGACAAAGAACACTTTAAACTTTAAGTTGATGCTCCAAGCTGGGGGCTGGGAGCTGCAACCATCTCTGCTTTGACATGACTGTTGCTCCTTTGAGACTAGAGAATTCTACCAGCCCAGTTCCACCTGGTCCTCTGCATATCTGCCATTGGTCCAGCAATAGACACTGTTGCTTCCATTGGCATCTGCTGAGATGACTGATTTGTGCCTTTGCATGCTTAGAGGTAGCTTAGAGGTAATTACTATCTCATGCCTGACCTGATAACCTCACGATGATGATGTCCAGAAGCCCTGAGAACCTTGCTCCAATCATTTCGCACCAGCAGAAATTGTACAGCTTCTATTCAAGCAACTGATCCTTGATGAGCTTGAATCATCAGGTGAAGATTCAACATCACCTTTCTGTGGCCATTGTCCTCTGGCCCCCATTTTTGAGCCTCCGAGGGAGATCTGAGTTCCTAAGTGTCCTGCTAAATCCCACTTCCCAAAACCACCTCTAGCTTAGATACATCTCTCAGTTCTCCCTGCAAGTTATTATAAGAGATCTGCAAATCCATTTGTGCACCAAGCACTCTATAGATGAAAGAAACAATATGTGGTATGTATACGTATTCCTATTTGCCAAATGTACGAAGATGCTGGTATTATAAATAAAATACAAAATCACTTGAAAGCAAGCCTGAATTCAGAGTTGTTTTGTTATGAATTTTCCCCAAGTAACAGACTCTGAAATTCTGTCTCTTGGGAGAATGGTTGAAAAAAAATTTGATTTAAAAAAAGGGCATTCTCACTAAGAAAGACTGAGAAGCTCTGCTACAGGACACCTTTGTTGAGTTGTACAATCCAGCCAGGGAGCTGTTGCTTTTGGGGAGAATCAGGAATAGTTACCTTCTCCATGTACAAAAAGACTGTATGCACACAAAAAGTGCATGTGATTTCTGGTAGTTCACAGATGCCCCTCCCCTATCACCAATAGTTCTTTCACAGACTAGAGTTTGGAGTCCACTGACCTGGGCTTGAATCAGAGTCATCAGTCACTTGTCTGAGGTTCAGCATCCTCATCTATAAATCTGGGTGATTAAATGATGTTAAAATAAAAACTCGGGCAAAATTTGATTAGATCTCACAGAGTTTATTGAATCAGTTCACAAATTGGGGAGAGTCCAATCACCACGAGGTATAGAGGAATTCTGCTAAACAAAGAGAGCGGTGGGCTTTTATAGACAGAACAAGGGAGTACGTTGGAGGAAATTTTCATTGGTTAATGCAGACTAATATGGTTAGTGCAGGTGGTTGCTTAGCAATGAGGAAGATAGCTGGCTAAGAATAGGGAGTTGGCAAAAGTTGATTGGCTGATTTAAATTATTTTCTCTGGGCCAAGCTAGGCATTTATAGGGAATAGAAACTTAGATTTTGGTTTTGCTGTCATGGGGCTTAGCATAGGCACTTCCATTTTAAATAAATTTCATTTAACAATGATATGACCCTGAGAAAGGGTTAGCCCCCTTACCTGCTCAGTCTGTGCCAGCCCAAGTCCTGTGACAGCTAGAGACGGAGAAACGACAGAAATAACTAAACAAAAAGGCCATCACCAAGGGAAAGGAGACTGACTGCCCATCCTCAAATGAGCTACCACCCCCTGAGTGAGATTTAACTACACATTTTATATTCTTTTGCATTAGCCTCAATAACATCCATCTGGTTGTGCTCTCTAGTGCGTGGGGAGGACTATTGGAGACTTCTAAATGTTAATGGCTCTGTGAACCAGCTTCCGGTGGCTAATTGCTGGTGGGATTGATGAGCCAGTAGGTTCCTCACCTGCCTCTTTTTCTCTGCCCTGGAGCAGCTGGGCTGTAGCTTCTTGTCTTACTTGCTCCTTTCTCCTGTCCATTTTCTATGGTTGTACGGAGGCTGCTCGTCAGCTGCACCGACTACATTATGAGTCATAGCTGAGTAGGGTATTTGTATTTTCATGGGAAGGTGAGGAAAAGGTATCTATCCCTGGAGAAAAAAATCCTGCTGGGCTTCTAGGGTTTTAACACCTTACTGCTCAAACTGTGGTCTTTGGACTAGTAGCATAGACCATGGCTGCTTACTAGAAATGCAGAATTTTGGGCCTCACTTCAGATATAATATAATTCATATATTAACAACATTCCCCTGTGATTTCTGCATACATTAAAGCATTAGAAGCATTGAGGAGCATTAACCTAATAGTGGAAGTCCCCCCCACCCCACACTTGTATGGGAGCTTTGGAGAACTTCAAATGCTCCATGGGGAAGATTTAGCTCTAAAAAAAGGAATAAAGATTACCAACAAGTTTCCCCTCAGTTAGTGCCTGATAGTCCACAGAGCCCTTTGATGGATGCAGGGCTGACTCTCTGTTAAGTGCTTTTATTACAGCTCCACCCTCCTTCCTAAAGGTCATCCACTTGTACTTACCAGGGTAATTTTTATCTTAAGAACAGTAACTTTAGAAGAGAACAAATATGAGTTTGAGTTCTTGGTCTGTCAGTCTCCAGTTCTATAACTTTATATAAGTTCTTTATCCCTCTAGGTCTCAGGAGTCTCCTCTCTAAAATGAGAATAATGATAATTATCTCCTTCATAGAACTATTGTGAGGATGAAATGGGATAATGCATGTACAATCCTTAGCTCAGTACCTGGCCCGGGTGAATCCTTGATAAATTACCATTCTTGGTTTTGTTTCTCTTGTCGCTCTTCTCTGTATAATTTCCTGCTAGACTGAGATCCGCAAGGGCAGAAGCTGAGACTGTCCTCTGACCACCCAGCCCATAATAGATTGGTTAAATATCTGTGGAATGAATGCTTGATCTTTACAACAGTCCAGCAAGGTGATACAGGCAGTATTTTCCCCATTATGTGACTTAAAATCCTAAGAGCCCTGTGAGGTAGGCTTTATTCCCTCAGTTTGCAGATGATAGCCCGGAGGGTCTGGGGAAATAGGAAAAGTGCCCAGGGCCACATGGCTGGCTAATGATCTGAGGTCCAACCCACTTGTCCCTCTACCCAATCTAATGTCCTTTTCATCGTACCTCACCACTTCTTCACAGGTTCATTTAATCTTAAATCTGTAGTCTCTCAGGGCTTGGGCAGGCTTTGACAGGATTCATTGGTGGGAAACAGGGAATTCCCATTGTCTTATATGATCACTGACCAATGACTAGAGGAAAAGGATTTCAATCAACTGACTAGAGGAAAAGGATTTCTTTCCATCCACCCTAGATCCAATTTGCTGTTCTGCAAACCTATCCCTACAGTGTTTCCCAAATTTCAGTCTTTGAACTACCACCTGCATGGTTTTTGTCTTGTCTACATGCCACCCATGCTATGTATTTTCTATGTTGTCATATCAACTCACATTTTTTACTTAAAAAAATGTGTTTAAAAATAAAACTATAACAAAGATTAGAACAGAAATTAATGAAATGAAAAGCAGGAAAACAATGGGAGAAAATCAATTAAAACAAGAGCTTTTCTTTGAAGAGATCAATAAAATTGATAAACCTTGGCCAGGTTAACCAAGAAAAAAGAGAGAAGATACCCATTACTAATATCAGAAATGAAAAATGGGTCATCACTATTGATCCCATAGATAGTAGGATAATAAAAGAATATTATGAACAATTCTATGTCCAAAAATATGATAATTTAGATGCAATGGACCAATTCCTTGAAAGATAAAATCTACCAAAACTCACACAAGGAGAAATACATACTTTTAATAGGTCTGTCTCTACTAAAGAAATTACCCTAATACCAAAACCAGATAAAGAAATTACAAGAAAGGAAAATTACTTTCCAATATTTCTCATGGACATAGATTTAAAAATACTCAACAAAATATTAGCAAGTACAATCCAACAATGTAAAAAATAAATTATGTACCATGACCAAGTAGGATTTATTCCAGGTATGCAAGGCTGGTGCAACATTCAAAAAACAATTGCTCAGAAAGCGGGTGTGGCTCAATCGATAGAGCTCCCGTTTACCATATGGGAGGCCCTGGGTTCGCTTCCAGGGGCCTCCTTGTGAGGGCAAGCCGGCCCGCGCGGCACAGTGGGCTGATGCAGCAAGACCTCACAGCAAGGGGGAGATAAGCAGACACAGAAAAAACACACAGCAAATGGACACAGCAAACACAAGCAGCAAGGAGGGGGGGGGGGGCAGGATAAATAAATAAATAAATAAATCTTAAAAAAAAAACACACACCAAAAAAACAATTGCTGTAATCCATCACATCAACAGGCTAAAGAAGAAAAATCATACCAATAGATGCAGAAAAAGCATTTGACAAAATCTAACACTCATTCATGATTTTGTAAAATCTCAGCAAACTGGGAATAGTGGGGAAATTTCCTCAAGTTAATAAAGAAAATGATCTTTCCCATAAGATCCAGAACAAGAGAAGGATAGCCCCTCACATCACTCTTATTCAGTGTTCTACTGGAAGTCTTAGCAAATGCAATAAGACAAGAAAAGAAAATAAACAATATACAGCTTAGGGAGGAAGAACTAAAACTCACCTTGTTCATAGATGATATGATTGCCTATTTAGAAAATTTCAAATAATCTACCAAAAAAAAAAAAATACCTCCTGGGACTAAGGAGCAATTATAGCAAGGTTATAAGATACAAGACTAATATACAAAAGTCAATTGCTATGAGCAATGAATAATTGGAATTTGAACTAAAAAAGACAACACCACTTATAGTAGCACCCTCAAAAACTAAATACTTGGGTATAAATCTAACAAAATATATAAAAAATCTATATGAGGAAAACTATAAAACTCTGATAAAAAAATCAAAGAAGATCTAAATAAATTGAGAGAATTTCATGATTATGGATAGAAGGACTCAACATTATTAAGATGTCAATTCTTCCCAACTTCATCTATATTTAATCTATAGATACAATCTCCATCAAAAGCACAGCAAGTTATTTTATGAGTATTGACAAACAGATTCTAAAGTTTATATGGAAAAGCAAAAGACTCAAAATAGCCAACACAATAGTAAAAAAGCACAAAGTTAGAAGATTGACACTACTTTACTTCAAGACTTACTATAAAGCTACAGTGATCAAGACAATGTGGTATTGGCAAAAGAATAAACAAATAGATCAATGGAACAATAAAGAGCCCAGAAGTAGACCAACACAAATATCATCAACTGATCTTTAACAAAGGAGCAAAGGCAACTCAATGGAGAAAGGATAATCTTTTCAACAAATGGTACTGGAACACCTGGACATCCACATGCAAAAAGCAAAAACATAAAAGACCTTAAACCTTTCACAAAAAAGTAATTCAAAATGGATCATAGACCTAAAGTATAAACATCTAGAAGATTACAGAGGAGGAAATCTAGTTGATCTTGGGCTTGAAGATAACTTTTTATATTCACCATCAAAGCATGATCCATGAAAGAAAAATTGATAAGTTGGACTTCATTAAAAATTAAAAACTTCTGCTCTGCAAAAGACACAGTTTAAGAGATTGAAAACACAAGCCATAGACTGGGAGAAAATACTTGCAAAACATATATCTAATAAAGGATTGGTAACCAAAATTGAAAATTACTTTAAAAATGCAACAATAAGTAAACAAAAAACCCAACTACAAAATACAGGCAACTTATCAAAGAATATATGCAGATGGCAAATAAGCATATGAAAAGATACTCAACAGTATATGTCATTTGGGGATTTAAAATAAAAACAACAGTGTCTACACATTATATACCACTGCCTAACTATTAGAAAGACTAAAATCCCAAATACCAAAAGCTGACGAGGATGTGGAGCAATGTGAACTCACATTCACTAATGGTGAGAATAGAAGGTACAACCATCTATTCTTCAAATATTTCCTGTTCTCTGCTTTCCACGAACATGGTAGGAGTGACCTCCCTCCCCATGAAAAAATTGGATGTATCCATCTGTTTTAGTTTCCTAGGCTGCTGGAATGCAATATACCAGAAATGGGTTGGCTTTTAAAATGGGGATTTATTAACTTAAAAGCTTACAGTTCTGAGGTTATGAAAATGTCCAAATCAAGGACTCATCAGGCAATACTTTTCTCCCCAAAGACAGGCTGCCAGCAATCCTGAACTCTTCCATCACATGGGAAGGCACATGGCAACATCTGCTGGTCTCTCCCTTCTCTCATTGCTTTCAGCTTCTTGGGTGTCATTGCTTTTAGCTTCTTGGTTCCATGGCTTTCTCTCTCCATCTCTGTCTAGGTTTCTGTCTCTGTCTCTCTCTCTGTATTCATCCCATTTATAAAGGACTCAAGTAAGAGGATTAAGACCCACCCTGGGTCATATCCTACTGAAGTAATCTAACCAAAAGTTCCCACCTACAACAGGTCCACACCTACAGGAATGGATTAACTCAAAAGACATGATTTTCTTGTGTCCTTAAAAACCTCAAACTACTACACAATCTAACATTCTTTGGTCAATGAAATAGGATAGAAATAATGTATGTCATTCCAGGCAGAAACTTTTAGAGCTATTGGGTGTTTCACCATGTTCCTGCATTCCTGCTTCAATGATCATGGAAATATGGAGTCCCATAGTAAGGATGACATGGGGAAGAGCTCCCAGCCATCCCATGATGGAAAGTGTAGTAGAAAAGAAAAGAAAAGAAAAGATTGTTGTTTTAGGTCACTGAAATTTTAATTATAAGGCAAAACCTACCCTATCCTGACTTAGACAAACCTCTAGGGCCTGACACCCATGAATTCTTGCATCTAGCCAAACTGTGCTGCCCTTGGAGTCTAACTAGAACCAATGTCCAGCTTTCAGTTGAGGTGGGCATGCATCAAGTATGACCACTCTCACTCTCCACCTCTGTCTCCCTTCTTCTCCCCTCATTAATCTCTAGAAAAGAAAGTGAGGAAACTTGGGCTTCAGGACTCTTCCTCAGCTGCCATCTTATTGCAGAAACTTAGGTAAATTATTTCCCCTTTGGGTCTGTTTCTCAAACTTGCTGAACCTCAGAGAAAGAAGGAACCCCATGAAGTCACTGACTTCAGACCCTTTCTGCTGCCCAGTCTCATTTACCTCATTTTCTAGACTTTGCCTGAATAATTCCAGAGATAAGGAACTTATTGCCCTCATTAATGGACATCGGTCTGGGCTATGAGTTTTGAGACCTCTTGTGCTACCTGCCTAAGTGTGAGACTTATCTGTAAGGTTAGTGATTTTGAAGATGAAAATTAATTTATCATCCAAAAATACTTTTTAAGAATGGAAGGGGATGCCATTATCTATTATATTGGAACAATAGGTGTAAAATGGCACTGTCCCAGGTAAACCAAGATTTATGGTCACTCGGCTTCAATGATTCTATGGCCACCACCAAATAATATAAATTCAATTCAATGGGCAGGACTGAGTCCCATCTTTGGTAGCTAACCCTGATTTTTAGTCCTCCCCACCCCAACTGTTATCAGTCATTCTTCTTGGACTGTCTCCCATTCTCTTACCAATCTCTTTTGAGAAGTCCAGCTCAGAAGCCATTTCAGAGGGAAAGCATGTGAATATGGCCATAAGTTCAAGCAAATTCCACCATAGGTGCTTCAAATTCCTGATTGCTATCTTGATAAGATGCATATTTAATGCCTTTTCATGGAGACACAGATGCAAACTGCTCAACCCTTCTTGGAGCTTTAGAATAGTGCCAGGTCCCTGTACAGTTGCTGTGAGAGCTGCTGGGATGCCTAGAGCTACTCTTTTTCAGTGTCCCCACAAGACCCAGACTCTCAGGAAAGTTATTCACAAGGTAATAGAAGGAGAGGCCGGGTTTATTAAGTTTCCTTTTGCAGGCTGTTTGATTGCATTTCTGCCCTGGGCACGGGCTCATTTTAGTTGATTTATAGCTTTAATTTGAATATTACAGTTACTTTACATAAACCACTACTCTGGTCCCTCTCTGGATTTTTAAAAATAATCCA
This sequence comes from Cabassous unicinctus, assembly GCA_029593785.1. Classification (NCBI taxonomy): domain Eukaryota; kingdom Metazoa; phylum Chordata; class Mammalia; order Cingulata; family Chlamyphoridae; genus Cabassous; species Cabassous unicinctus. The sequence goes on along the minus strand of JAQZBX010030105.1, from coordinate 416 downwards.
TTCAATACCACATGTTACCCAATGAGTCCAGGAGCCTCTATTATGAAAAGATTTACATTTTCCTTTCCACTGGGACAGATGCATGTGGAAGGTGGAAAATGAAAAGTGAACAAGCTGTTAAGTTTCAGAAATTCCTGACTCCCACTCCAAAGATAGTCTGGCTAAAAAACGCAACTCATGCACATTCAGCTTCAAGAACCTTAACCTACAAAATTGTGTGGGACAGAGTGTAAACTATAATGCAAACTATAGTTCCATGGTTAGTAACAATGCTTCAATATGTGTTCATCAATTGTAACAAATGTACCACACTAATGAAGGGTGTTGTTAATGTGGGAAAGTGTGGGAGGGGGAGGAAGTGGAGCATATGGGAATCCCCTATATTTTTTATGTAACATTTATGTAATCTAAAGTTT
>JAQZBX010030104.1:0-26960 GCA_029593785.1 Cabassous unicinctus | reverse complement strand
AAATAAAGTGAAAAAAAAAAAAAAGACAATGGGGGAACATACAGAAATAATTACTATTGTACATAAAAGATAGATCTTATGGGGACATATGGCACAATGCAAAAATAATTTATTTATTTTAATTTTTTATTTTGTATTTTTTATTATTTTTATTTATTTACTTTTGGCTTTGTTTTGGGGGGAGGTTTTGGATTGCAGATTTGCACCTGTGGCCAGAGAGGATCACAGGTGCAGGGTATTGTTTCTGGGGGAAGGTGTACAGAAGGGTGCACCTGGGGCTTGTCTTTATGGAATATGAATGTGTTCAAGTGGTCATGGGGTGTTGTCTCAGTGGGTTGAGAACCACACAATAACAGAAAGAATTTTGAATTCCCATCCTAAGGGAGTCCTGCTACATGCTTTAGAATGGCAAGAATCCCTAAACTACATGAGCAATGCCTAGTAAAGGAGGAAAGACCAATAGGCCAGGCCCTTGGTATTGATGCTTGTACTTATGAACCTTTTTCTTGTGAATTTGAAACTTAGCCTAGTATTATATATTGCCTGAGAGTTACCCCTTGAAAGCTTTCTTGTTGCTCAAATGTGGTCTCTTTCTAAGCTAAACTCAGCATATAAACTCACTACCTACCCCCCTGCCGGCATGGGACATGACTCCCAGTAATGAGCCTCCCTGGCATTGAGGGATTATTACCAAGTACCAACTAGTGATGCTTTTGTAATAAGACTTTGACCAAAAGGGAGAAATATGAAATACAAATGAGTTATTATGGTTAAAAGATTTCAAAGTGAGTCAGGAATTCAATCCAGAGGTTATGCTTATCCACATCTTTGGAGAATATCACTGACTGCTGCAGTAAACAAGGCCTCAAGGAGGGGGGCTCCTGAGGCCTCTAGAGACATTCACACGCTATAGGCAGGGCAGACAACCTGAGGAATTCAGCACCCTGTCAGTGGGCCTTACCTTGGAATATATGATAACCTATCCCACCAATGTACGGAGCTGGACTCATTTATAGTTTTCCTTCACCTGGTTCTTATGCCCCTTTTATTGAACCTATAATTAGCACTATCCTTATTAAATATGTGTCCTAGTGACTTAAATCTTCTGGCTGTTCATATGCTGGTTGAGCCCTGAATATCAGCAGAATTGCAGCTAACACTTACTTTCCAGTTCTTCGGACTCACCCAGAACAAGTGACAAATGGATGATGATGGACACGCCCAACCCATCTGCCCCATGGGATCTAAGCCCCCTATCAATTGGAAGCAGAGTGGGCATCATCATCCCCAAATCCTCAAGACTGAGGAATGAACAAACATAAGGGGTAATGCAACACTGGACTAAAGTAGACTTTATATTATTATAGTAATGGAAGAACTTGCAACACTGATATAAAAGCAGTGGTCACCAGAGGTTCTGAGGGGAAGGAGAGGGAAGAATAGGTGCAACATGGGGCATTTTGGGGACACTGGAATTGACCTGCATGACATTGCAATGACGGATACAGGCAATTACACATTTTGTCAAAACCTATAAAATTATGTGGTGCATAGTTTAAACCATAATGTATAGACCATGGTTAGTAGAAATACTTCAATATGTGTTCATCAATTGTAACATATGTACCACACTAATGAAATATGTTTTTAATGGGGAAAAGTGTTTGGGGGGTGAGGTATATGAAAATCCCCTATATTTTTTACGTAATATTTATGTGTTCTCAAGCTTCTTTAAAAAAATAAAATAAAATAAAGGCCAAAAAAGGCCAGGTAGGATAAGCATAGAGGGAAAGAAAGAGAAAACAATAAATTAATAAATAAAAATGAAAGCAAATAACCTCGGGAAGCTGATGTTAACCTCCATTTAAAATGAACTTGCAGACAAAAAAGCTAAAATCAATGAAAATATATAATGCCAGAAGTGGCATGTAGAATATGAATTCACTGCAGGCAAAATTAATTTTATGGAAGCATCTTTAAAAATTACAAAATAAGTATTTCATGATGGTCACTGAAAAAAATGAAGATATGAGCTCCATAAAAATACAAAAATTTGAAACAAATGCATACAGAAATCAAATTGCAAAGATAATATTAAATGAATTATTTGAAGTATTTAAAATAAAATATTTCTTTATATAAACATTAAAAAGAATAACATTTAGAAAAAACAGTAACACAGAAAAGAGTGAACTGGAAAATGTTTACTAATGACTTCTAAAAACAAAACATAAAAAGGAAAAGGCATGGAGAAATTTTTTAAAATACAGAAGAACATTTAAGATATATGGAAGATAGAGAGAGAGACATTGGAATTCATCATTGAGGATGTTTAGCAGCACAGAATGGCATTCATAATGGCAGGATATACTTGAAGAAATATTTGCTAAGTGTTTTCTTGATTTAAAGGGAAATATTAATTACCAGTTTAAAAGTTCTCTTAAGTTCTGTACCATATTTGGTGGAAGAAAAAACTATAATATGAAGAAACAATGTAATAAAATTAATAATATGGAGAAAATCTTAAAAACCACAAAAAAGGGGGAAAAATCCAGATACCTGAGGAAAAAAATGTACCTTTAGCTAGAAATAAACATTTGTATTTCTAGAACACAATGATGTAGGTGCTTCAAAAAATAATGATGGTTAATACTGTTACATTGGACTTACTCCATGTTCTAAATTATTTGTGCATCTTATGAGGTAGCTATTATTATTTCCATTTTACAAATGAGGAAATTGTAGTCCTGAGGAGCTAAGGAAATTTCCTAAACTTACACAGTCATTAAAAGATAAAGCTGTTGGGAGGGAATATGGCTTAAACAGTTGGGCATCCACTTTCCACTTGGGAAGTCCTGGGTTTGGTTCCCTGTGCCTTCTAAAGTAGACGAGCAGAGACAATGAGCAGATACAATGAGCATAGACAATGAGCTCAATGAGCAGAGACAAAAAGCAGACACACGAGGGAACCATCTCAGGTGGGAAAATTTTAAAAATATATTTTAAAAAAAGATAAAGCTGTTAACCTATGTTTTATAAGCAGCATAATTATCATTTGAAATTGAGAGCTAAATCAATATTGTTCAAGATATTACAATGGAAATACTTTAAATCACAAGTTACTGAAATAACTCTTAGAGGCTGCACTTGATTAAGAATATAAGTGAATCCAGAGAAATCAGAGAGCAAGTACAGGACACAAGGAAGAATGGCAAACATATAGTTGATGAATGATCTCAGTAAATTAATTAACTATAAAAGTATTAATATCTATCTTATGAGATCTAAAGGGTAAAATAAAAATTTTAAGAAGGTATATCGCTTGTGATGATATTATAATGGGTAAGCATGGCAAGATTTACAGAAATATTGAATAACAACAGACTTTGTTAGTTAAATGTTAAGAATTTATTGTATAAAAGAAATCAAAGAGACCGAAACAAATGGAAAGACATTCCGTGTTCATGGATTGGAAGACTAAATACCATGAAAATGTCAATCCTACCAAAACTGATTTATAGATTCAATGCAATATCAATCAAAATTCCAACAGCCTACTTTACAGAAATAGGAAAGGCAATTACCAAATTTATTTGGAAGGGAAAGTGCACCAAAATAGCCAAAAATCTCCTTAAAAAGAGGAGTGATGTGGGAGAATTCTCACTGCCTGACTTTGAAACATATTACAAAGCTACACTGGCCAAAACAGCATGATATTGGCATAAAGATAGACACATTTATCAGTGTAGTATTGAAATCCATAAATAGATCCTCACCTTTATGGCCAACTGGTTTTTGACAAACCTACCAAGTCCACATTACTGAGACAAAACTGTCTCTTCAACAAATGTTGCTGGAAAAACTGATTATCTACAACAAAGAGAATGAAAGAAGACCCCTATCTCACTCCCTATACAAGAATCATCTGAAAATGGATCAAAGATGTAAATATAAAAGCCAAGACCATAAAACTACTAGAAGAAAATGTCGGGAAACATCTTCAAGACCTTGTGTTAAGTGGTGGCTTCTTGGACCTTACACCCAAAGCACAAGCAACAAAAGAAAAAAATAGATAAATGGGACCTCCTCAAAATTAAACACTTTCGCACCTCGAAGGACTTTGTCAAAAGGATGAAAAAGGATATATTCCTAGTAGAGGAATATTTGGGAGAAATATTTGGAGAGCACATATCTGATAAATATACATGGTATATAAAGAAGTGTTACAACTCAACAGTAAAAAGACAAACAACCCAATTATTTCAAAAGAGGAAATACAAATGGCCAAGAAGCACATGAAAAAATGTTCCATATCACTAGATATTAGGGAAATGCAAATCAAAACGACATTGAGATACCATCTAATACCACATAGAAAGGCCATTATAAAAAAATCAGAAAACAATAAGTGCTGGAGAGGATGTGGAGAAATAGGAACACTCCTTCATTGTTGGTGGGATTGTAAAACGGTGTAGCCTCTGTGGAAGACAGTTTGGTGGTTCCTTAGGAAGCTAAATATAGAACTGCCATATGATCCAGCAATTCCTCTACAAGGAATATATCCAGAAGAACTAAAAACTATGTCATAAACAGACATCTGCACAACAATGTTCCTAGCAGTGTTATTCACATTTGCCAAAAGATGGTAACAACCCAATGTCCATCAACCAATGAATGGATAAACAAAATGTGATATATACATATGATGGAATACTATGCTGCAGTAAGAAGAAATGAAATTGGGACACATATGATAACACGGATGAATCTTAAAGACATTGTGCTAAGTGAAGTAAGTCAGATACAAAAAGACAAATACTGCATGGTCTCATTAATATGAACTAAATACAAAGAATAAATGCATGGAGTTAAATTCTATAGTATAGGTTATTAGGAGACAAGAGGAGGGTTGAGAAGAACTACTGATGCTTGATGTAGGTAGAAGTTTTAATTAACTTGACTGTAAAAGTATGGAAATGGATAGAGTTGATGGTAACACAACACATTATAGTGAATATTAGCTGATTTATAAATGGGATTGTGGCTGAAAAGGGTAATCTGGGGAGGTAAATTTCAATAGAAAGAAAGCAAGAGAATAATCTAGGGACTGAATAACACAGTAAACCCAAAGGTGGATGAGAATTGTGGTTGATGGTACAGATGCAAGAATGTCCTTCTGTGAGCTAGAGTGGATGTACATCACTATTGCAGGGTGGTGGGAATGTGGAGAAGCATGGGAAAAATACAATTTATGTGACCTATGCACTGTGATTAACAGCAATACTATAATAATGTTGCATCATGCCAAAGATGTGTTGTGTTGATAATGGGGTGGGGGTATGGAAAAAGTCTGCTAAATGTATGCTATGGACCATGGCTGGTGGTAATAGTCTGACGATATTATCTCATAATCTGTTACAAATATTCCACCATGGTGTGGTGTGTTGGTGAAGGGGTGTTGTATGGGAATTCTACACATGTGCATGATTGTTTTGTAAGTTCACAGCCTTTGTAATAAAAATATATTTTAAAAAATAGGGTGGGTTGGGAGAAAAGTATGACAAATGTAAGATATGGGCTATGGTTAGTAGTAATATTTTGATGATGCTCTTGCATAGTTTGTAACAAATGTATCACAACAATACAAGGTGTTGGTGGAGGAGTGATGTATGGGACCCCTGTATGATGTTATGCATCACGTTTTGTAGGTTCACAACCTTTACTATACACTTACTGTTTATGAGTGTTCATGTATGAATGATATAGTTCAATAAAATACATTAAAAAACAGGCAAAAGACTTGAACAGACATTTATCCAAAGAAGAAATATAAATGGTGAAAAAACACATGAAAAAAGTTCAATAACACTAAAGATTAGGGAAATGCAAATCAAAGCTACAATGAGATATCATTTCACACCTATTAGAATGGCCTCTGTTAAAATGACAGAAAACTACAAGTATTGGAGAGGATGTGGAGAGATAGGAATGTTTATTCACTGTTGGTAGGAATGTAGAATGGCACAGCCACTGTGGAGGACGGTTTGGCAGTCCCTAAAGAAGTTGAATAAAGATTTGCCATGTGACCCATTAATACCACTATAGGTATTTACCCAGAAGACATGAAAGCAGTGACATGAACAGACATCTGCACACCTACGTTCAAAGTGGAGTTATTCACAATTGCCAAAAGATGGAAATAACCCAGGTGTCCATTAACTGATAAATGGACAAACAAATTGAGGTGTGCACATGCAATGGAATATTATGCAGCTGTAAAAAGAAATGAAGTCATGAAGCATATGCCAACATGTATGAACCTGGAGGACATTATGTTGAGTGAAGCAAGCCAGACACAAAAGGACATACTGTATTATTGTGCTATTATGAACTAAATATATAGTATAAACTCAGGGAGTTAATAATTAGAATATAAGTCACCAGAAAATAGAATGAGGTTAGAGAATGGAAAGTTGAGTGTTAATCTGTGCAGAATTGGTAAAAAAAAAAAAGCTGTTGGTAAATCTTTGGAAATGAATAGAAATTGTGAAAGCACATTGTAGTGTTTGTAACTAGCAGTGCTTATATATGGGTATGACAGTGGTTGAAAGGGAAAGTCTAAAACATGTAACATGGGACTGTATAGCATAGCGAAACTTCATGCGAAATATAAGTATGGGTAATATTTCATATATAAGACTATTTTTCTTTGAAACTGAAAAAAATGTACATTAATGTTACAAGATGTTAATATCAGGCAAAAATACAACCAAAGCAAAATATGGACAGTAGTAAATAGTAATATATTAATAATTTCCAATTAAGCATTTAAAAAAAAGGAAATATACTAAGTGAAAGAACCTAGACAAAAGATATTACATATCGTGTGACACCATCTATACAAAATATAATACAAATAAATTAGAAAGACAGAAACAGAATAGCAGCTACGTTAAGCAGGGGAAGCATAGAGAGATTGAGAGGTGATAATTAAGGGCTCGAGCTCTTTTTTGGTCTGCTTTTTGTTTATTAATATTATTATCATTGGAATAATGAAAATGTTTTAATAATAATTGAAGTGATGAATGCACAACTATGTGTTTATACCAAATACCACTTTTTGCACACTTTGGTTGGATTGTTTTATTAATATACATCAATAAAATTGATTAAAAAGAATTTATTTAAATTATGGTCCAAATGTGTGTATTGTAGCTTCAATGTATTATATAGTACAACTTCTGAAACAGCAAATGGATGAAAGGGGAAAAATAGGATGTAGAAAATAGTAGTAATTCATCAGTAGTAGAGGATAACAAAAGAAAAAATAGTGTAAGCATAATGTATATAATGAAATGGTAGAGAAAGTTCAACTATATCATTACAATAAATATAAATGCATTATATATACCTATTAAAGCCCTTAGGCTTTTTAGATAGGAAAATTTATTTGACTCATCTGCTTTTAAAAGGCAAATTACAAATAAAACCACATCAAAATGTTCCAAATAAAGAAATTGACAATAGACATATTGAACACTATTTAGATGAATGCTATAATATCAATACAATAATAAGCAAAGTTAATATTAAAGTAAAAACATTAACATAGATAAAGAGGTATATGAAATAATAATCAAAGGAAATTTTTAACCAGAAGACATAAAACTTATGAAGTGTTATGTATCTAACAACATGGTCAATAAATTAGTGAAATAAAAACTGCAAGCATAACGATTTCATGAGACACTGATAAATCAAAGAAAATAATCCTTAAACCCAAAACATTTTTAAAGCATGCATAGAACATAAAACTAACTACAATTTCAAAGAATTTATTATCCACAAAATGTATTTTCTAACCATAAGGCAATCAAAATAAAAATTCAGCACTTAAAAGATAGGTTTAAAAATTAAAATATGCTTAAAAACTTTGAAACATAATCAGAAATCACATAGTTCTTTGATATTTCACTTGTATGATTGACTTTTTAAATGTAAATACAGTACATTATATTCAGTTTTCATAAATTTCATAGCCCCTTGTTTTCACTTGGCAAAATCATCTTGGATATTAACTCTATAATCTATTGTATTTTTGTTCCTTCATGTTTTGTGTCAGTTTTATATCAATAAGTATATCTCCATACATTCATTTGAACCATTGATAAAAATGGTGAATGTGTTAACACAGGGGACAAAGAGAAACTCCTTATGTATTTAACAAATGATGGAATAATGAATTAACTCTTCCAGATGACAGATTTGCTTTTTAATTATCTTTTTAATTCTCTCATAATGCGTAAGATAGTAGGAATACAGCTTTCTCTTTAAGCCTGTGCCCAAGTGTGGAATACCTGGAATACTATGGAATAACATGACTGAGAAACAATGATATATTAACAAATGAAAAATGACTAAAAGAACAAAGAACTAAACAAAGACACATAATATATAATAACGAAAGAGAGAATTTCCCACTGCCTTGTCTTTCCAGTTCCTCATCTCCATACTCATGGGATAAATATTAAGAATAAACTTTACCTCTAAGTAGTGCCCTTAGACAGCTGGATCCATTAAAGTCAAGGCCAAGAAGGAAGACAATTTGATCCCACAAAATTTTATAGTTGCTTTCTCCAATTTTGTACAAATCATTAAGATAGTTATAATATAAGAGATCAAAATAACAATAATATTCATACTAGATGAGTTCCACTAACACAGTCATGGAAGGATGTTTTTTCCCCAGGAAAACAGTAAATTACTTACTAGAACACTTAGTTTACAATGATATCTCAGTACCTGGAACCAGATTAGGTGTTAATGGGCTTGGTTATCAATTTTCACTGCCATGCACTGGAGTTTGATGATCCTTCCCTCTCTGAGCCTCAGCTTTTTCATTTGCAAAATAATGGGCTTAGATGAAGTTAGCTATAAGGTTTCTTATTGATTAAATTTTGTGGCTTATGATCCTCATCTGTACAGAGACTCAGAAAAAAAATGATTTTCTCTGTATATCTTAGCTACTAAGAAACAATTCTTTTGCTTTGCAAAATACCTCTTGGCATTGATATCTCATTTGTTTCTGATTAAACTCATACTCATTTTCCTTTAGTTGTCTACAGTCTCCCTTTACATGGGTGTCCAAATTGTGTATTTGTTCTCTTTGTGGCTGTACTTTAGTCAGCTGGCTTTTTCACTTTCTTGACAGAGAATTAATTTCCGTCCAGCCTCTTAGTCCCTGGGAGGTGTATCAAGCTTTCCTTTATTGCTTGAATCTTCTTCATGTTGGATTTTTTTTTACTATTTCCCTAAGCCTATTGAAGGTAAGTTCAGCCGAATGCAAATATTCCCCATTTCATTCTGGTACATGACCTCAATCTTCTTCAGACATATCTTTACAGTGCTCTGCTGACCCTGCAAAACTGTTTATAATCCCTTCTCTTAAATGTGTATTTTCAGGTCAAAGTCATTAACTTCCCTCCCAAATAGCTGCATCAACAATTTTCATTCATATGCTAAAGGGCACCAACTACTGACATAAGTGTTCAGGTCCCTTGTTTCAGCAGGCTGCGAGTATGTGACATATGAAATTTTACTGCCTAGTCAGCTCACTCTTCACTATGCTCTGTATTGGTAGGAAATACAGCTAAATCTAAGAAAGTCAACTTGCCATTTGGAATACTTGTAGATCAGAATCTATTCTAACTAATATTGATCAGTAGCAGCTATTTTTGATTTGTTAGTAAAATTTAGACCTTGTCTTATAGGTGTAATGACATTTGAACTTGGTGTTTAAGGAAAAGCAGTAATTCATGGAGTTGAGGGAGAAGAGAATATCAGGACATAAGATGGAAGGAAGAATGAATATATCATAGTTGGGATGAGATGAGTTTTCTGCTTATTTAGAATATAAAGGATGTTAAGAGAAGTATTTTATAGTGGAATTAAAATTACATGCTGCTAAACATTTTCCATTTTCAAGATCTTGAGGCTCTTGTCTTAAAGATTTTTATCACAGTAAAAAGCAAACTTTGAGTAGAATAACATAATCAGATTTGTGAATTTGAGGGAAAGAGACTAGAGGTGAGAAAAGGTTAAAAGCTGTGAATGAAAGTAGTGACAGAGGAGAGGATCAAAAGAGAGATACATTAGGAATTCATAACCACCTGATATGGAGATGACAAAGAGATGTAGAAAGGACAAGAGATAGCTAGGCCGTCTTTCGTAGTTTAAATGAGTAGATGGTGATGCCCTTAACCTAATTAGAAAAAAGGGAAGAGGTGCAAGCTTGGGGACATGCAGGAAGAGACATGATTTCAACCTTAGAAGTGTTGAATTTCAAGTGCTTGTGGTATAGATTTCTAAGAGGAAGCTGTAAATAAAATCTGAATCTTAGGGGATGTAGAGGTAAGGAATTTGCTAGGTGGATGAAGCACAAGGACAGTCCTTGTTAATAATGCCAGTGCCCATAAAATGAAGGACAGTCTTTATGGGTACAGAGTTTAGACGTCACCTATACTATTTACTTCTTAATACCAAAGACAAGTAAAGCTGAAAATGCTGTGATTATATGTTCCTTGCTCTTATAATACAAAGTTATTTTTAAAGGTCCATATTATTAAAGCATCCTCAGCATGTACTAATAACATATTTACAAAAGTACATTTAACTACTGTAGCAGTTTGATATGGTTCATGAATTCCAAAAATAGATATTGGATTATGTTTATAAACTGGTCTGTACCTAGGCATGGTTAAAAATTATGATTAGGGCTTGATTGGGTCACATCAGTAGGGTGTTGAGTCCCTGCCCCTTGGTGGGTGGGGACTCACAGATAAAAGACATGGCAAAAGACAGAGTTGGAGTTTTGATGCTGGAGTTTTGATGCTCCGTTTTGAGCTGGAGCCCAGGAACTGAACACAGAGGAGAAAATACAGAGGAGCTTGGTTATGAGGAAGGAAAGAAGGCCTCGGGAAAAGAGATGAGCCATTTGCCTGATAGTCAACAGCTGGCTTTGTGAAGAGACACAACAGCTGAGCCCAGAGAGAAATGGAGCCCCGGAAACAGAGGAACCCAAGAAGCCTGAACTCTTGATCGACGTTGGCAGCCATCTTGTCCCAACACGTGGCAATAGATTTTGGTGAAGGAAGTAACTTACGTTTTATGGCCTGGCAACTATAAGCTTCTACCCCAAATAAATACCTTTTATAAAAGCCAACAAATTTCTGGTATTTCGCATCAGTACCCCTTTGACTGACTAATGTAACCACAAAGCTCAAAATAAATTAATAGGAGATTTAAAAATATATGTGAGGATAAATTATATATTCAAACTATCAAGCAACATATCAGATTAAGGTATTCTTCAATGTTTATTATATTTTAACCAAGATAGTTTGTCTGAAAATTTTAATTAAATTTATTTTTTAAAGAAGGACAGGGATTTTTGGTTTCTCTGGGGGTACAATAGGGGTCTAAGTTCCTGTTTAGCTGTCTTTTCAGTTTCCATGATCTCTTTTTTGGTGATTTTTTGTTTTTACACATTGATTCATCCTGTTTGATCCCAATTTTCTCCCTCCCTTAAAAGACCAATATTGTTAGACTTGAAGTGATATAGTTATCTACTGACAGTTTCACACAACAGAAGTGGCATCACATTGTCAGACATGCAGCAAATTGATATTACTTACATCCTTGATTCACATTCTTAAAAATTACTTGGCCTATCCTGCCCTCAGACACTTCACCCAGGTCACTCCTACAACTACCCAATACAAATCATGTTCATCATATTCATTTACTAGCAGGAATTTAACTTTTTGTTTAGCCACTTATGTTCTCATCTCAGCCCTTTCAGAATATTCCCAGAAAGCCTCAACTTCTTACCAAATAATCAGATTAAAGTGTGTCCAAAAAACAGACAAATTTTCTCCCTGAGTAAATTCTAAGGTGAGCTTTTAAAAAAAACTTTGTCACACTTTTGCATTTCTCAGCAGGTTCCCATTGACTGCCACAGTAAATATTGCCTCAAATAGTGGGGCTTCTAAGGGCTCTGGAGACACCCAGACACTATAGGTAGGGCTGACAGCTCAGGAATTTGGGGTCCTGCCAGTGGGCCCTACTTTGGAATTTATGCTCCCTAGTGTGACAGAGTTCGACTGTCATGGTTTCCCTACACATGGCTCTTCTTCCCCTTCCATTTGAACCTAAAGTTAGTACTAGAGTTGATACTTAAGTCCAAGAGACTTAAATCTTTGGGCTTTCCATGTGCCAGTTGGGCCCTGAATCTCACAGAGTTTCAACATTTACTCTCAAGTTCATTGGACTCATCCAGGACAACTAACAAGGAAATGATGATGGACAATGACCATCCCAAGGAACAGAGAGAGGCTACAACTGCAAGCAAGATAGTCTCATCCATCTGCCCCATGGGATAGAACCCCCCTCTCAGTTAGAGGTGGAGTGGGCATCATCATCCCAGAATCCTCAGGATTGGGGAGTAAACGATGGACTAGAATAGACTTACTGTTATTCTACTATAGACTGATTGTGATTCTAGCAATGGAAGAACTTTTATCCTTGATGTGGAGGCAGTTGCCACTGGAGGTTCTGAAGGGAAGGAGAGGGAAAAACAGGTGTAATATGGGGGCATTTTCAGGACTTGGGAATTGTCCTGAATGACATTGCAATGGCAGATACAGGCCATTATATATCTTGTCATAACTTACAAAATTGTGCAGGAGAGCTTAAACTATAATGTAAACTAAATCCACATTTAGTGGCAATGGTCCAATATGTGCTTATCAATTGTAACAAATGTACCACACTAATGAAGGATGTTGTTAGTGTGGGAAAGTGTGGGAGGGGGAGAGAGTGTGGCATATGGGAATTCCCTACATTTTTATGTAACATTTATGTAATCTAAGTATCTTAAAAACATTTTTTTAAATAAAAAAACATTGTTATTCTTAGTTCTAATAGTGTAAATTAAATATTCATTATTCTAATCATATGGCAAATTATGATGAATAAAAATTCTCTCACCCTATGAAATTCAATTAGTTGCACCCCCTTAAATATTCTAAAAACTAGAAAATATGATCATGGCTTTCTTCATTGATTGCTGTTTTAATTTGTTGGAATATAGTATATGACAACACATTCCCAAAGCAATTGATAACAAAAACCTAAAAGTGGCTATTTAGCTTCAAGAACAAATCCTATATTTCTTAAAATTGTGATAAATGATACAATATCACATAATTGTCACAGGGGTGCTCATCTGGAGAAGAATACACAAAAAGAAATAATCTCTTAGCACAGATTCCAGGAATAGAGTAGATGTGGGATATGGTGAAGTAGAACTACTGAAGACAGAACAACCCTTCCTAAAGTCAATGGCATTATTAAAAGCTGAAAGTACTGTGTTTTTATATTGTTTAATCCTCTTGAAGTATTTTGTGGTAAGAAGGAATCAGAAGTACTCTTACAAGTACTATATCTTCTAAGAAATATGGGGACACCATGCACAACATTTCTTACTATAAAAGAATGTAGTGATACATGGGAAATCCAACTAATGTTACTTATGGACTATAGTTAACAGTAATATTGTACTAATTTTGCATCAATGGTAAAGAAGGTACTATATCAATTTCTAAGAGTCAACAATACTGGGCTAGAAAAGGGTTTTAGAGTAACGAAAACATTCTGAAAATTGACTAAGGTGATGACAGCACTACTCTGATGAAATTGAGAGCCACTGAAGTACATGTTGGATGAATTGTACAGGCATGGGGCTGTATAATACAGTGAACCTTGTGGTGGATGATGGTTTGTGGTTAACCATACAAATATGAGAACATTCTCTTATGAACTATGACAAGTTTACAATACTAATACATGGTGTTAAAAATAGAGTGGTTGATGGGGAAAATACACCAATGTAAGCTATGGACTAGAGTTAGCAGTAATATTCTCATTATATTCTTTCATCATTTGTAACAAATATTCTACAGCAATGCAAGATGTTGGTGGTGGGGTGATGTATGGGAATCCTGTATGCTATGCATGATTGTTTTATAAACTCACAACTTCTCTAATAAAAAATAGGGTACTTTGTTTTGGAGAATCTTGCCAGTCTATTGAAGAAAAAATAAAATAACATAAACCAGGCAAAAAAAATTAATGAAGACCTAAAGCTGTAATGATAAATATATTTCCATAAATCCACAGAGGCAAGTCATTTAAAAAGATAGAGGCCCATTCTCAAAGGGAAGATAGCAGTACCTGAATAACTCTGGAGCATAAATGCTCTGAAATGGAGTGTCTTAGAACCAATTGGTCCCAAGGAGCTATCCAGGGCACTGACCAGCCAAAGCCCCAGGTTCTCAGGAATAGAGGATGCCTTAACTTCTCCAGGAACTGACTATTTTACTGTTTGTGCTGCTTGGTTTTGGTTAACCCCCAAATCATCTGGTTTACTTAAAACTTATATTAATATATTTATGTTTGATCTCCTATTGTGTCTAAGGTATGTATGGCTTTACTTTAACCCTCATAATCTTGTGAATCTAAGATTATTGATGAATAAATTAGATTTTTGCTTATATACCATTCCCAATATTATACAAGTAGTAAATGTTTGTACAAAAACTTAAACCTAAGTCTATCTGTACTTAAATCACATACTCTTTCTTACATTATGGTTATTATTTGCTAAGACTTGGTAGAATAGAAGGTTGGGATATAAAAGGAAGTCAAAATACATTAAGATGTTTATGAATTTTAGGGTAAATTGAAGCTTTGTGGTATGTAAGCTTTAAATTTCTTGAAATATAAGGTGGGAAAACTTCACTCTTGAGAGACTGAGACAGTGGGTAGCACTGTAAGCAGTTAGCTATGCTTCCTTTTTAGGGTGCCACTGAGCTCTTGTTTTATCTGGCATGTAAAATAGAGGGGAAATTCCAATAAAGAATGGAATAAGGGACACTTTGGGAATCAAGGGGCAGGTTAAATACATATGATAATGAAAACCTCATAGATTTAATTATATCAACTATATCAGGCATTTATGCAGAGAAAAAATAATTGTTTGCTTAGTTGTTTCTGACTTGTTTTTCTCATCTGGGAATATTTTTTAATGGGGCTTCAACAATGAACAATGAACCATACTTGATTGCTACAATTGTTAAAACAATGAATGGTAGTCCAGGTCTCTTGAGTAAACAGCATTTACCCAGAAATATATAGTATGTAGTGTCAATGGGTATTTTTATATTTCATGAACACAATATTCATCATGATCAAAATTAACTCAACCTGTAGTATTTTCTGAAATTAAATATAAAGTTATGAACAGAATGTTTTGATTTATGTATACTTTATTTCATCAGTATTTTCTAAGATATACCAATGGTAACAACCAAAAATGTATCATTAAGCAAAATACTCTATTATCTACTAGCAGAATAGCAGAGTGTGTGAAGTTTTAAAGGATACATTTTCCAGATAATTGAGAGATAATCAGAACAATAAATTTCAAAGCATTTTAAAACTTTACTTTGTAGTTTAAATGAATATGCAAACTAACTCCATATCTACAAATTTCTCTAATAAATTGTTGATAAAAGGCCTCTTTTCTTATTCTCAAACCTAGATATAGGGTAGATATTCTCCCTAGTTTGGAACATGAAATCTTTTTAGACTAAAGTGTCTATTTGTGAGGCTGAGTACTCATTGAAAATGATGTTAATCTAAAATTATTGAGACAATAATTTGAGGTTGTTTTCACAACTTGGCACTATTTTTATCAGCACTATTTATAAACATTTATCATAAAAGTTCAAAGTTCCCTCTATCAGGAAAGTGATGATTCTTTTCTCTTAGTTATATTCTTTTATTAAGTTCAATCGGTATGCTACAGTAAAATGGGAAGGATATTTTGGTTCTAAAAAAAGCCCTATGTTCATTTCCCTTGAGGCAAACTAATTCAAAATATTTTCTCTCCATGAACTTTAATGCTATTCCAATAAGCAACCAAATGATTAGACTGAATAATAAAAATTATTGTCTGTATTTATTCATTTACCAAGTGTAGGCTAGGCAGAAAATGAGGTTCAGAAATCTTTATATGAATCCCTAGAATCTTTGGATGGATAAAAGTCTGTGCATGCAAAGAATAAAATCCAAATATGGGCAAGAATAACTTATGAGGAAAGAGCAATTACTGGCTTGATGTGTGGAAAACAATTCCAAGAGCAAAATCAGACCTGGCAGTCTTTTACATTCCTTTCAGCCAGATGGAGAAATCTCAATATAGAGCATTTAGGAGAGACTCCAGAAGACCAAACCTAAGAAGTAGGCATGAATTAACCCTAGGATCAAGGTTTTACTTGACCTTCAAAAAAAATATATTAAAAAGAAACCAGAAAGGATCACATTAAACAGCAAGTTAAGTAACTCCCTGCCAGAAAATGTCCAACACATGTTAAAGGAATATAACATAATCCATTTGTCCACAGTGTCTGGCATCCATGTAAAACTTACTATACATAAGGATGAAGCAGGAAAATGTGATCAACAACAAGGAAAAGTAAATGAATAAAAACAGACAGATGAGTGTATTAGCAATCATAGACAGTAAGGTAGGCATATAAATATACTTTATATGCTTAAGGATTTAAAGGAAAGCATTAATGTGACAAGATACAAAAAAGAACTCTAGAAATAAAAACAACAAGTAACAAGGAAAACAGGCTAGATATCTGAAAGAAAAACAAGCTGCATAATATTTGAAGAAATAGAGGCTTAAAATGTCCCAAAAGTGATGAATTTTTAAAAATCAAATGTGCAAGACATTGAATGAAATCAAAGTAGAAGAAAAAAATTTTTAAAAACATAATAATTAAATGGTTGACAAGCAGAGTTGAAGACAAACTAGTAAGAGCAGACAGAAAGTGAGATGCATTATTTAGAAAGAAACAAAGAAAAGAATGGTGTAAGAGTTCTTGTCAGAAACGATACAACCTAGAAATCATTGGAATGATACTACTAGAGTACAGAAAGAAAAACAAACTGTTGGCCTATAATTCTATGTCAACAAGTAAGAGAGCCCTGTATGATGTTTGTTTTGTAAGTTCACAACTGTTACTATACACTTACTGTTTATGTATGTTTATATATGAGTGATATACTTCAATAAATTAAAAAAACAAATATATCTATAAATGGTAAAAAAAGAAATGAAGGCAAAAGAAATACTTTTCAAGGGAAAGTAGAAGCTGAAATAATTTACTACCAACACATGAGTCCTATAATAAAAATTTTAAAGTTTCTTTAGGCAGAAGAAAAATAAAACCATATAGAAAATTTATATCAAAACATCACAAGAACAAGAAGATCACCCAGAATGGTAAATATGTAGCTAAATATAAAATAAATTTTTATTTTAAATCTTATAAAAATAAATTTCTAACATATGTAGTAGTGAAATATATGACAACAATAGCAAAAAAGGATATGAAAAGGGAGATGAAAGTATACTGGTGTAAAGATATTTCATAATATGTGAAATAGCATAACATTATTTGACAATAGACTGTAATAAGTTAAGGATGTATTATGTAAACTTAGAGCAAAAATTTTAAATAAGAAGACAAAAGTATCACTAAAGAGCCAATAGTGGAGGTAAAACGGAAGAAAATGATCAATTTATCCAAAACAATATAGAAAATAGAAAAAAAGACAAAGAACATATTACTCAAATAGAAAATATGTAGCAAGATGTAAATCTAAAACCACCCCTATCAACAATCATATTAAATATAAATGGGCTTCACAATCTCATTGAAAAACAAATTTTCAAATTGAAGAAGCAAGGTCTAACCATATGCTTTTGAAAAGGAACACACTTTAAATATAAAGACATACGTTAGATGTAAAATAAATGGGAAACACAAACACATACACATATATACAGCCATACCATACAAACAATAATTAAAAGAGAGCTGGAATGGATCTTAATATGAGATAAAGTAAGCTTTAGAATAAGTATTTGTTGCAAGAAATTTGGAGTTTTTATTTGAATTTGATAAGCAGAAGGAATATTAAAGAAAGCCATTTCATGAAGTTGAAGGGGAAAATTCATCAAGAAGATGTAAGATTTCTAACTGTGTATGCATCTAAGAAAAAGTCTTCAAAATACATGAAGCAAAAACTGATGAAAAGAGCAGGTGTATTTCAAGTGGTTAAGGGCCTGTTTCCCATGTACAAGGTCCCGGGTTTGATCCATGGTACCGCCGAAAAATAAAACAAACAAGCAAACAAACAAAACAACTCAGGGGAGCCGGTGTAGCTCAGTGGTTGAGCACTGGCTTCCCACATATGAGGTCCCAGATGCAATCCCCAGCCCTGGTACCTCAAAAAATAACACACACGGATACACACACACACACACACACACACAACCTGATGAAACTGAAAAGCAAAATAGTCCAATAGCCTATGGTATTTCTTTATTAGTAACTGATAAAACAAAATTTAGAAAATTACTGAAGTGTTGAGAATTTAAACAAACAACTTGGTAAAACTGACATTTATGGAACTCTCCAACCAACCATAGGGGCTTCCACTTTTCTTTCATGTGCCTATAAAATGATTAAGAGAACATTCTTGGTCATAAAATGTGTCTCAATGTATTTTCAATTCATATAATGTATTGAAACCATACAAAGTATGTGCTCTTACTACAATAGAATTAAATTCAAAACCAATAAGAGAAAGATATTCAGAAATCCCAAATATGTGAAATTTAACTATAAACTTCTAAATAGTCCATGAATCAATGAAGAAATAATAAAGAGAACATATATGAAATGAATAAAAATGAAAGAAACATCCCAAAATATGGAAGATGCAGCTAAATAAGTGTGTAGAAGGAAATTATTACCATTAAAAGTTTAAATTAGAAAAGAATGATCACAAAAACACAGACCAATTGTCCTTTAAAAACATTTCAAACACCAGATGATCATGTTATGAAATATAGATAAGAGCAGAAGTTAAAGAAATAAAAAAACATATTTCAATAGGAAAAGAGTGTCAGTAAATGCTGATTCTTTAAAAAAACAATAAAATTGAGAAATCTATAGCCAGACTAATCAGGAGGGAACAAAAAATGCACAAACTGATAAAATTAATAATAAAAGAGGTGACATCACTATAGAATCTACAGACACTGAAAAAAACTAATTAGGAGAGAGAAATTTACAATCACCATAAGGAAACTTTGGGGGATGATAAAAAAGTTCATAATTATGATTGCAATGAATGTTTCACACATATATACATGTGTTACAGCTTATCAAATTGCAAACTTTAAATATGTACAGTTTATTTTTGTCAGTTACATTTCAATAAAGCTGCTAACAATTGTAGTCTTTCCTAGAGAAAAAAGAATTATTGTACATTATGCTGTGAGAGTGTGTATCTGTATGAGTGTGTTTGTATACATGATGAATGAATATATGTGTCATGTATGCCAACAAATACACATTGCAGTTATTCCAAAAGTTACTTAAAGCATTTGTTTCTGAATGATATTTCTTAGTGTTAAGTAAAATAAATGGCTGCCTACATTGGCTTACTGGGAGTGACCCCTTTTCTGAGAAGTAACAGGGACTTTATAAAGACTTCAAAACATTAAGTCTTGATGTGGAAGCTGAATGTATCCAGCAAATATTGAAGTTTAAATAACAATTAGGAATTGTTCCATTCCATATAAATAGCCTATGAGAAATAGAAAAATATAATGTAATAATCAATAAGTAAAACATCATCAGAGTATTACCACTAACTATGGTCTATAGCCTACATTTGGTATATTTTTCCATACCCCCTATTATTAACACAGTACCTTCTTTGGCATTCAGCAAGAATATTGCAATATTGCTGTTACATATAGTCCATACATTACAGTAATTGTATTTGTCCCATGCATCACCATATGCTTACCAACTTGTAATAGTGGTGTACCTTTGTTCTAGTTCATAGAAGAACATTCTTGTATATGTACAATTCTCATCCACCTCCAGGTTCACTATACTATTCAGTCCTTAGTTTATTCTCTAGCTTTTTTCAACTGACATTTACATCCTTAGACTACCCCTTTCAGCCACAATCCCGTTTATAAACCAGCTGTGTTAGTTATACTCATTATAATGTGTTACTGTCAACTGTATCCATATCCACACTTTTACAGTAAATCTAATTAAAAATTCTACATACATTAAGCATCAGTACTTCTAAACCCTCACCCTATCTCCTAGTAACCTGTGCTCTAAGTTTTAACTCTATGTGTTTATTCTTTGCATTTAGTTCTTAATGAGACCATTCAATATTTGTCCTTTTCTGCCTGGTGTATTTCACTCACTATAATGTCTTCAGGGTTCACCAATGTTAGCATATGTGTCTCAATTTCATTTCTCCTTGCAGCAGCACAGTATTCCATAGTTTGTATAAAACACACTTTGTTTATCCATTCATCTATTGATGGACACTTGGGTTGTTTCCATCTTTTGGCAATTGTGAATAATGCCGCTATGAACATGGGTGTGAAAATGTCTGTTTGCATCACTCTTTTCAGTTCTTCTGGATATATTGCCAGATCATATGGCAGTTCTATATTTAGCTTCCTGTCTTCTGCCAAACTCCCTTCCATGGAGGCTGCACCATTCTACATTCTCGTCAACAGTGAAGGAGTGTTCCTATTTCTCCATATCCTCCCCAGAACTTACTGTTTTCTGTTTATTTTTTAAATTAATAGCCATTCTATGAGGTGTGAGATGATATCTTATTGTAGTTTTGATTTGAATTTCCCTAATAGAGAATGATATTGAACATTTTTTCATGTGCTTTTATAGCATTTGTAATTCATTTTTGGAGAAAGATCTATTTAAGTCTTTTGCTCATTTTTAAATTGGATTCCTTGCTCTCTAATTGTTGAGTTGTATGATCTCTTTATATAGCATGGAAATCAACCTTTATCAGGTATGTGTTTTCCAAATATTTTCTCCCATTGAGTGGGCTGCCTTTTCACCTTCTTGAAAAAGTTCTTTGCAGCACAAAAATATTTACATTTGAGAAGGTTCCATTTTTCAATTTTTTCTTTCATTGCTTGTGCTTTTGGTATAAGGTTTAAGAAACCACCACCTACTAACAGTTATTAAAGATGTTTACCTACATTTTTTTCTAGGAGTTTTATGGTTCTACCTCTTATATTTAGGTCTTTGATTCATTTTGAGTTAAAATTTGTATAAGGTGTGAGTTAGGGGTCCTCTTTCTTTTAGATATGGATATCCAGTTCGCCCATCACCATTTGTTGAATACAGTAATCTGCCCCAGTTGGGTGGGCTTGATAGCCTAGTCAAAAATCACTTGACCATAGATGTGAGGGTCTGTTCTCAACCATCATTTTGGTTCCATTGGTCTATATGTCTTACTTTATGCCAGTACCATGCTGTGTTTACCACTGTAGCTCAGTAATATGATTTAAAGTTAGGAAGTCAGAGTCCTCCAACTTTGTTCTTCCTTTTTAAGAAGTTTCTGGCTATTCAGTGCCAGAATAAATAAATTTGATGATTGTGTTTTCCATTTCTTTAAAAAGAGCTGTTGGAAATTATTTCAGGATTGCACTGAATCTGTAAATCAGTTTGGGTAGAATTGACATTTCCATATTTAGTCTTCCAATCCATAAACATGAACATTCTTCCATTTATTTATGTCTTCTTTGATTTCTTTTAGTAATGCATTTTTGTTTTCTGAATACAAGTACTTTTTGTCTTTGGTTAAGTTTATTCTTAAATATTTGATTCTTTTATATATTGTTAATGGAATTTTTTTCCCTGACTTCCTCCTCTGATTACTCATTATTAGTGACAGTAATACTACTGATTTTTGCATAATAATCTTGTATCCTGCCACTCTGCTGAACTAATTTATTAGTTCTAATAGCTTTGTTGTGGATTTTTCAGAACTTTCTAGTTACAGGATCATATCATCTATGAATAGTGAAAATTTTACTTCTTCATTTTCAATTTGGATTCCTTTTTTTTTTTTCTTGCTTGATTGCTCTAGCAAGAACATCTAGCATTATATTGAGAAACAGTGGTGACATTGGGCATTCTTGTCTTGTTTCCAATCTCAGCAGGAAAGCTTTCAGTTTTTCTCCATTAAGTACAATATTAGTTGTAGGTTTTTCATGTATCCCCTTTATCATGTTGAAAAGGTTTCCTTCTATTCCTATCTTTTGTAGTATTTTTATCAAGAAAGGATGCTGTATTTTGTTGAATGCCTTTTCTGCATCAATTGAGATGATAATGTTATTTTTTCTTCTTTGTTTTTTAATAGGGTGTATTATATGGATTGATTTTCTTGTGTCAACCACATTTGCATGCCTAGTATAAAAATCCACTTGATCATGATGAATAATTCTTTTAGTTTGTTGTTGGATTCAATTTGTGAATATTTTAAAAGAATTTTTGCATCTGTATTCATTAGAGAAATTGGTCTGTAATTTTCTTTTTTCATAATTTCTTTGTCTTTGGTATTAGGGTGATATTGGCTTCATAGAATGAGCTTGGTAGCATTCCTGCCATTCAACTTTTTGGAAGAGTTTGAGTACATTTCTGTATTAAATCTTCTTTGAATGATTGGTAGAATTCACTTGTGAGGCCATCTGGTCCCAGGCTTTTCTTTTTTGGAGAGTTGTTTGATGAATATTTCAATCTCTTTGTTGTGATTAGTTTGTTGAGGGCTTCTGTTTATTCCAGGGTCAGTGTAGGTTGTTCATATGTTCCTAGGAATTTTTCCATTTCATCTACATTGCCTAGTTTGTTGGTGTGCAGTTGTTCATAGTATCCTCTTGTGATCTATTTTATTTCTGTGGGGTCAGTAGTAATGTCTCCATTAATGTTTCTGATTTTATTTGCATCTTCTCTCTTTTTCCCTTTGTCCGTCTAGCCAAGGCTTTGTCAATTTCATTAATCTTGAAGAAACAACCTTTGGTTTTTTAAAATTGTCTCTATTGTTTTGTTGTTGTTGTTGTTGTTCTCAATTTCACTTATTTCTGCTCTGATCTTTGTTATCTCATTCCTTCTGCTTGCTTTGGGAATAGGGCTGTTCTTTTTCTAAGTCTGCCAGCTGTGTAGCTAGGTCATTGATTTTAGCACTTTATTCTTTTTAATGTAAGCACTGTGAGTTATAAATTTACTTCTCAGCACTGCCTTCTCTGTATCCCATAGATTCTGTTATGTTGTGTTTTCATTTTCATTTGTCTCAAGAGATGTATTGATTTCACTTGCAATTTCTTCTTTGACCCATTGATTAAGAGTGTGTGTTTTAATCTCCATATATTTGTGAATGTTCCCTATTTCTGCCTGTTGTTGATTTCTGGCTTTATTACATTATGTTCAGAGAAACTGCTTAGTACAACACCAATCTTGATAAATTTATTAAGATTTGCATTGTAACCCAACATGTGGTCTATTCTGGAAAAAAATCCATGAGCAATTAGAAGAATGTATCTCCTGTTCTTTTGGGTGCAATGTTCTGTATAAGCCTATTAAGTTTAGTTCATTTATCATATTATTCAATCTTTCTGTATTTTTACTGATTCTCTGCCCAGATGTTCTATCCAATGATGAGTGTGGCATAGTGAAGTGTCCAACGATTATTGTAAAGACATCTATTTCTCCCTTCAGTTTTGCCAGTGTTTGCCTTATGTACTTTGTGGCATCCTGTTCAGATGCATATACATATATGATTGTTATTTCTTCCTGGTGAATTGTGCCTTTTGTTACTATATAATGTCCTTCCTTTTCTCTAAAAACAGCTTTTCTTTTAAAGTTTATTTCATTGGACATAAGTATAGCTACTCCAGCTTTTTGTTGTTGTTGTTGTTGCTGCATGCATGAAATATCTTTTTCCAGCCTTTCATTTTCAGTCTATTTGTATCCTTGGGACTAAGGTGAGTCTCTTGTAGACAGTATAAACAGTCTCAATGCTCATATGTTTTTATCCATTCTGTCAGTCTGTGTCTTTTGATTGGGGAATTTAATCCATTTATATTCAATGTTATTGCTATAAAGGCAGTTATTATGTCATCTACTTTGACCTTTGGGTTTTATCTGTCATATATTGTTTTCACCACTCTTTTTACACTTTTATTTACTTTTAATGACATAATCTTCATTTTAAGATTCTCTTCCAAGCCTCTCTTCTCTTTTCTTTTCAGACTGTAGCACTTCCTTTAGTATTTCTTGCAAAGCCAGTCTCTTGGTGACAAGTCTTTCAGTTTTTGTTCATCTGTGAATATTCTATACCTGCTCTCATTTTTTTAAGACAACCTTGCTGGATATAAGATTCTTGGTTGGCAGTTTTGCTCTTTCAGTTTCTTATGTATATCATACCACTGCCTTCTTGCCTCCATGGTTTCTGATGAGAAATCAGCACTTAATCATATTGGGCATCCCTTGTCTTTGATGCATCCCTTTTCTCTTGCTATTCTCTGGATTCTCTTTTTATCTTTGGTATTTGACATTCTGATTATTATGTGTCTTGTAGAAGGTTTATTCAGATTTATTCAGATTGGAGTATGTTGTCCTTTTTGGACATGGATATCTACATCTTTCAATGGGGTTGGGAAATTTTCTACCTTTATTTCCTTAAATATCACTTCTGCCCCTTTTCCTTCTTTTCTCCTTCTGGGACACCCATGACATGTATGTTTGCACATCTCTTGCCATCATTTAGTTCCTTGACAGCCTGTTCAAGTTTTCCATTCTTTTCTTTATCTCTTCTTTTCTATGTTCACTAATATAATCATGCCTTCAAGCTCACTGACCCTTTCTTCTGACTCTTCAAATCTGCTGTTATATGCTGTCAGTGTATTTTTAATTTCATTCATTGTGCCTTTCATTCCCATAAGAGCTACTATTTTTCTATGTATGCTTTCAAATTCTTCTTTGTGCTCACCAAGTGTCTTCTTAATATACTTTATCTCTTTAACCTTCTCATTATATTTATTAAGGAGATTTGTTTGAACATCTATAAATAGTTGTCTCAATTCCTTTACGTCATCTGGTAGCTGAGATTTTTCCTTTGACTGGGCCATATCTTCCTGTTTCTTGGTATGGATGGTAATTTTTTGTTGGTGTCTTGGCATCTGATTTACTAGATGCAATTATTCTGGTTGCAGTTCCTCTCCTTAGTCTAGAGCTTCCTATTTGATTGGCTTTGTGATATAGCCCCTCCCTGATACTTGCTTCAATTTTATTTGGAACTTTATAGTGGCTTGTGTTTAGCCAATCTGAAATTTTCAGCTCTTTTTCATCTGTTTCTTGCCCATTCTCCTTTGCTATCTGTGGAGTAGGAGCCAAGAGTGTGTTTTTACTATAAACCACGGTAGCTGAAGCTGCCCACATTGCCCCAGGAACTGATGAATCTTCTCCCTCCTTTCTCTCCTGCTAGGGTTAAGGATGAAGCTGCAACTGTGTGCAGTAATCCATCCATGCAGGTCAAGACCATCTGTAGTTGCCTGATGAAGCTTCATTCCCCTTCCTCCCCTGTCTGGGATGGGGATGGAGCCATAGGTTTAGGCAGCAAAGTAAGCTGTGTGGGACAAAACTGACCACAGTTGCCCAGGTAGAGTGCTGAAGCAGCAACCCCCTCCACCCCTGCCTCGGGTGAGGATGGAGCCTCTGGAGTGCTCAACAATCAAGTTCTTTGTGCCAGAAGTGTCTGTAGCTTCTCAGAGAGGTTAAGGGAACACTGTCCCTACTCCTTCCCTGTCAGGGGCAGGGATGAAGCCACTGATGTGCTCACTTATCTAGTTTGTATGGGCCAAAAGCAACTGCAGTTGCCCTGAAAGGCTGAGAGAGCACTATTCCTCCTCCTCCCTGTTGGGACAGGGTTGGAGCCACAGATTTGTCCAACAGGCTAGTATGTGCAGGCCAAAAGTGGCTGCAGTTTCCCAGTCAAGCTAAAGGAACTCTACCCCTATTTCCCTATCAGAGACCAGATGGAGACACAGCACTGCCAAAGAATCTAGCCTGTATGGTGTGAAAGCAGCTGCAGTTGCCCAGAGAGTCAAAAGAAAACCAACTCCTCTCTTGTCCTATTGGGGGTGGGGGTGTAGCCATAGGTTTGCCCAAGAATCTAGACCTTGCAGCCCAAAACTGACTGCAGTTGCCTGGAGATGCTGAAAGCACACTATTCCTCCTCCTGTCCTGTCAGGGGTAGGGATGGATTCAGAGATATGTTCAATTGTCTAGTCTGTGCAGACCACAAGTTACTGCATTTGCCCAGAGAGCCTGAGGGAGCACTGTCTCTTCTGCCCTGGTAGAGGTGGGGATGGAGCCACAGGTTTCCAACAATCCAGTCCGTGCAAGCCAAGAGTGCCTTCAGTTGCCCAGAGATGCTGGGGAAATGTCCTCCTCCTATCCTATCAGGGGGTAGGCATGAAGCCACAGGTGCCCATCAGTCTAGTCTGTGTGAGTCAAAAGTGACTACTTTTATTTGGATAGGCTGTTGTAGTTTCCCCCCAGCTTCTTCCCTGCAGAGGTGGGGATGGAGCCTAGCCTAGGGTTGCAATCTGACCTGTGTGGAAAGAAGTCGTTCTCTACCATCACTGTGATTTTCAATCAGCCCTACCTCCCCTCTTGCTAGGGGTAGAGTTAAAATGGAGGCTACCAGCCTCTTTCCGACTTGATAGGTTCAAACTGGTTGTTCTTAAGATTTTACTTTAGTCAGCCAAATTTGTAGCTGATGATGGTGTCCAACCATCTCTTCTTCCCCTTTTTTTGGGAAACGGAGCTTCCATCTCCAGACAGGGAATAGCTCCCGAGTAGGCTTGCACCACAAATAGGGGATGGGCACCGGCCTCCGTAGTGTGGAGT
>JAQZBX010030103.1:0-26963 GCA_029593785.1 Cabassous unicinctus | reverse complement strand
GCACGCCGGCCTGAGCGGTGCGGTGGGCTGATGCAGCAACCTCACGGCAGGAAGCGGGTGTGGCGCAATGGATAGAGCACCCGTTTACCATATGAGAGGCCCCGGGTTCACTTCCCGGCGCCTCCTTGTAAGGGCAGGCCGGCTCGAGCGGCACCGTGGGCTGATGCGGCAAGACCTCACAGCAAGGGGGAGATAAGCAGACACAGAGAAGACACGCAGCGAATGGACGCAGCAGCACAAGCAGCAAGGGGGGATAAATAAATAAAATAAATAAATCTTTAAACTCATCAGGAGTCACATATGCAGAATAGAATGAGAATTCTCTTAGGAAGTAAAAGGATTAGAGATTGCTTAGGCCACCATCAACAGTGGAGTCTTTAATTCAGAAAAATCGGTATAATATTTCATCTATGCCTTAACTCTTTATTAAAAATGTCTTTTAAAATATCCAGAAGGGAGTTAAATATGAAACAGCCTCAATTTTTTTTATAGCTTACCTCAAGAATATTTTTAAATGCTTTTTACAAAAAGTAAAACTAAAATAAAGGATATGTATCCTTATTTATTGTTCATTTATAGGTCTACTTATAATTGTCACTACTGATGTTCTTTTATTAACAAATTAGATGAAATGTGTTGACAATTTGGTTTTTTATCATTTTATTATACATAAAGGATATGGATCCTTATTTATTGTTCATTTATAGGTCTACTTATAATTGTCACTACTGATGTTCTTTTATTAACAAATTAGATGAAATGTGTTGACAATTTGGTTTTTTATCATTATTTTCTTTGAAGTGCCTCAGGATCACTGTTATAAACATGAAATATTAGTTAACCACAGAGTGAAATACAGGCAAAAGCACTCAAAAATACTGGGTTTCAAATTGGTTCTTGACCAATGTAAAAAAAAATAATAAATTTATATTTATACCAGCTTAGAATTGGGTGGTCTAACTTTGAAAAAAAAATTTTATCCTTCTCATGAAAATATTCCCTTTTAAGTAGTGAAAAGAATAAAGCTATGCGTAGAGGACTATCTATTCTTTCTTTGCACTAAATAAAACATTTTAGCTATTTAACCATTTCAGAAAGCCTAGTGGGAATGTTGCCTTGTCATCATCATAAGTGTTTTTGCTCATAAAAGAAATGACACTCTCTCTCTCTTTTTTTTTTTAAACAGGCATCGCAGCCTCATTTGCTGTCAAGCTTTTTAAAGCATGGATGGCAGAAAAAGATGCCAACTCTGTTACCTCTTCTTTGAGAAAAGCCAACATAGACAAGAGGCTGCTTGTAAGTATTGTCTGGTGAAAGAATTGTAGGCGTCTGTCATGGTTTTGGCAGTACCTTCCTTCAATGTAATACATGACTAAAATGCCTGCGCCTATGCTGAATTGGAGTGTTTCTTTAATTTATGTGTAATTGGCAAAAGTCCTGAAAAATAAGTGAATAGGTTGCTGAGGAGGATGGACGTTCATAGGAAGGGAGCATATTTCTTGCCCCTAGGTCTGGGGTTGGCAGTGGATCAGCCGTATCTCAGCTGGACTTCACACACCTTTTCATTCTGGGGCCCAGGCTGACAAAGCAAGTCCCGCCTGTGCCATGCTGTCCCTATGGCAGAGAACAGGAACTCAGGAGCCTGAACCGAACCCTTCAGGTGCAATAAACTCTCACCTACTATTGGCCAAAAGAAGTCACTGACGAGCCTGGCAATGGGGTGAGAAAATACAGTCCACTGATTGGCAACCTTCGCACAGCTACAGGGAGACAGAGCATGGAGGGGGCGCTCTTTAAAGAAGAAGTAGGAAGCACGATTCCCTCAAGAAATCAAGAGTTGGGACTTAATTAAGCCACTATTCATTTTTAAAAATTTAATAAAATTTTATCTCCTTTTTAAAAAGATACTTTAGGTGTTCTTAAAAGGTTTGTATGACTAGATATATTTGAGTACAAAAAGCATAGATAGCATAAGTTCAGTGGAGACAGGGTTATTGTGCCTTCCTGGTGTACATTGAATCAACAAATGAACAAGGAACTAGAGGAAATTTTTGTTGTTTCATTAACAGATACAACAAAATCCTCTTTAACTCTGAGCTAGCACATTTTTGAAAATGGCATATTCTTAGAATTTAGCAATTACCCACTTCTATTGAATAGAAGAAGGAAAGTTTCTAGCAACTCAGAGAAGAGAAAGGATGAGAGAAACAATCCCCTTTCACTGGAAAAGGGAACAGCAATCAAGAAATTGGAGAAATTGCTATCTTCATTTATTTCTTCAACAAATATTTATTGATTGTATTATGCATCACTTTGCTAGGAGCTGGGGATATTAAAAGGAACCAAACAAACAGATACTTGCCCTTGTGGGGTGTACATTCTGCAGCAGGGGAACTGACAATAATTAAATAAAAAGGCAAAATATGTAGCATAATAGAAGAGCAAAGTGCTATGGGAGAAAAAAATCATGTAGGAAAGGGCTGAGGAGTGTCAGAGTGTGGGACGCAATTTTCAGTAGTCATGGGACCGCCTCTCTGATAAGGTGACATTTGTGTAAAGACTTGAAGGGGTGAGGAAGTGAGCCATGTAGATATCTGGAGGAAGAGTGTTGTAGTCAAATGGAACAGTGAATGCAAAGGCCTTGAGGTCACAGCATGCATGGCATGTTAGAAACAAAAAGAAGAGAGTGGATAAGAGAGAGTGTAGCAGGGTCCGTATCATCTAGGGACTGTGGCTTTCATTCTGAGCAAGATGGGGAGCTCTTGGAGGATTCTCTGCAGAGTTGTGCATAATGTGACTTAGAGCAAGGACAGAAGCAGGGAGACCATAATCTAAAGGAGAGGAGATGGAGGCTTGTGCCAGGGTCGGGTTTGCATTTGTTAATGCAAACCTTGCAAACCATGGGCCAAGCAAGCCAGAGAAGGGCATGATATGATTTAGAATGACTCCCCCTCAGTTTAATCTGATTAATAATTTTCAATATATTATAACATATATATTGAAATAATGACTTTGGATATAGTTCATAAGCCACAAGCAATATGCGTAGAATATTTACTGCCAACATGGAGTGGTGGAGTGAGCGTTGACTTTGGAGCCACACAGCTCTGTCCCTACATATTTCTGGCTGCATAATTTGGGTCAGGCTGCTTAACTTTGTGGAGACTTTGTTAACATCTAGAAAAATTTCTACTTTTCATGGTGGTTATGAGGAAAGTACCTAGCTCATCTTGGTTCAGAGAAGAAACAATAAAATTTAGTTCCCTGCCGCTCAAATTTGAAAGCGCTAGTACAAATGTGATAGTGAAGTGATAGCACAAGTCAGTGACAAAATTTCAGTCTGCTCTGAAACATTTGCTTTAACATGTATGCATGTTTGATAGCTGCTCCCACCAACTCTGTTCTGAAGTGAAATTTTGGGATGGTAATGTATAGAAAATTAACATTTGAGTCATGACATAGAAACCTTTTGGCTATGTCCCTACATATGGTGGCCATTACAGATCTTTCTCTTGAGACTTTAATTGGGGCTACATAACCACTGGCCATATATATGCAAATCTAACAATAAAAAAGTTTAGATCTAATTTTAGACTCTGCAGGAGTCCAAAAAATGTGAGCAGTATAAATATTGCCTTAATTTCTTAGTCGGGTGTTGAACTCACACAGGATTAGAACATAAGCAAGTGTTACTGAGTCTCTACCAAGCTGTGTAGGGTGAAATGAAAATAAGGTAAAAATAAGTGAGCAGCAAAATGGCATATTGCTCTTTTATATATATATTTTCCATCAGAATTATGTAAATAAACTGAGGAGTTGGTAGGGTAGATTTAGATTAGATCCCTGCTGTGGACTTAATTGAGAGGCTTGTCGTTAACAGATACAACGATACAACAGAATTCCCTTTAACTCCTGAGCTAGTATTTTAGAATAATAGCGGCATTTTCTCAGAATATGAATAGAGATCCTTGAGGTGATAATAGTTTCAATGTTGTTTTTCAGAGTTATTATTTTGATATTTTTATTTAATGTAATGAATTTAGTTTTGTATTTACAGATGCTATATTTGATTAAAGTAAAACTAAAAGAAATAATGGTTGAGAGTGGATGTGGCTCAAGCAGTTGAGCACCTGCCTCCCACATGGGAGGTCCCAGGTTCGGTTCCCCATGCCTCCTAAAGAAAACGAGCAGACAGATGAGGGAGCCAACACAGGGGAGCCGATGTGGCTCAGTGGTTGAGCACGGGCCTCCCGCATACAAGGTCCCAGGTTCAATCCCTGATCTCGGTATCTCAAAAAAAGAAAAGAAAAGAAATATTGGTTAAAAAATGAGTGAAGCTAGTTTATCTATATTCTAAGTGCAATTTTAATATGAAAACTTTGTCCTCTATACTTACTGAAATTTGTATAGTGTCTTTTAACAGTCTCTTTTTTCTTTTCTCTTTTAGGAACTCTTTCCAGTTAACAGACAGAGTGTGGATCATTTTGCTAAATATTTCACTGATGCAGGTTTGAAGGAGCTTTCTGACTTCCTCCGAGTCCAGCAGTCCCTGGGCACCAGGAAGGAACTACAGAAGGAGCTCCAGGAGCGTCTTTCTCAGGAATGCCCAATCAAGGAGGTCGGAGAATGTTTCAAATAGGGTTGACTGTCCATTATCAGTGTATACCCTCATGTATGATGCTTTCCCACTTTGTTGCAGATTATATGACATAGTTATGCATTTGATTAGCATTTGAAATTGATCCTGAGTGTTTTGTGAATCCTGGGTAAAAAAAAAATGTTTTTTAATTCATATCATGGGAAAAGAACAGTCGGATCAATGCCTTATTTGATCCCACTCACAATAGTTATGTATCTCCATAATGTAAATACCACATCAATTTATAAAGCTATGACTATCAATATATAATTTTTGTACACATGTCTGAAGAAAACATCCTATCCAAACAAAAAATTAAAAGCTTACATGACAGTCTAAAAATTAAAATATAGAGTCCTTTCCTTTTGCCACTTACTCCCAGCTCCTGACCCTCCCCACCCTCCCCCTTTGTTTCAAAGGAAAAAAAAAACCCAAGCATTTGGTATAAAATACATTATTATTATACATTGGGCAAACCAAAATTCCATACTACCAGATTTGGGGATAAATTTGCCTACTTAAACATAGTTCTAATGGGAATACCTACTGAGTGTTGCCAAAGGGATATATATCAAATTTTAAAAAAGCCTTTGTAGTTTACTATTTATTTATAAATAAATTTTTCACTGAGATGAGGTTTGAAGGCATCAGAAGTAATAACTAAAGTATGAATTGTGGAGAATGGGCTTGAACAAACCCAACATATCCATCAGGATGTTTAAAGTTGAGGGAAGGAGGCATTAATTCATAGCTCTTATTGCCTTCTTCAAGTCTCAAGAATGTCAAACTGGTTCAAATCTCTCTACTCTGCTGAACCCAAAGGAGTTCCTGCATATAAAAATGTAACTCCTAGGAAACAAGGATTCTCTCATTCCATGTTAACTAGCAGCTACTGACTAGAACTAAGCCTGTTAACTTTAGACTAAAAATAAATCTGCTCTGAGAGCAAATCATTGTGTTTTCCTTCCCTCTTGCAATCTGAAAATACATACCAGCGAGGGAAGAACCGAACTGAAAAATTTTTCTCTGCCCCAGACATTTTACTGAGTGGGAAACTCTATCTGCCTGTCATTCTCTGACCCATTTTCCCATGCATTTCAGATGGTGCTCTATGTCAAAGAAGAAATGAAGAGGAATGATCTTCCAGAAACAGCAGTGATTGGACTTCTGTGGACCTGTATAATGAATGCTGTTGAATGGAACAAGAAGGAGGAACTTGTTGCAGAGCAAGCCCTTAAGCACCTGAAGGTAAAGGGTCATAATAAGGAACTATCTCAGCCATCAGACCAAATTCAGCTCTGAAGAGTATGGCAAATGAGTTCCTACTGCAATCCCCTGCCTCGGGGCAAACATGGATTTCACTATTTTTTTCTTTTCGAATTTGCTGCTCTCCAAATTGTTTTAGATGTATGAGTCTATGAAATATCTAGATTTAAGATCTTATTTTAAAAGTTTCAGAAAATCCACATAATAGACATACACAGTGTTAAAAATTACAGGCAAACATGCATAGCCTACTAGCTTTCTTTCTGTTTTATATGACAGAAATTCTTAGTGAATTTTTTTTAAGTAAATCACAAATTGACAGAATTTTAAATGGATCTGAATGGTGGGAGAAAATCAACTGATCATGTAAATTATGTATTTTTGTGCATGGAAGTATATGTTATTGCTTTTATTAACTGCTTTCTGCCTATAAACCTATATTAAGACAAGTGGAAAATGTAGGTGCTACCTTCAGAATTACACTTGAATTGGGCAGATGCTAAAACTAGGTAGAAAAAGATAAATAACATGGCTCAAACTTGGTGTTTATGAGATCGGAGCAATGAGTACACTGTGCAAATTAAGTTGATGAGGGAAGGCTCCATGGAGGAGATGAGAAAACAATGGATAAGGCATCAGAGACTGGAAGCCAAGGGCATTTGGGGAGAAGGAAACGATATGATCAAAGCTGTAAGGACAACCTGGAGAGGGTGTCTGGGATATCTGGGGAAGTAGCCTCCCACTCTTCTTAACAGCAAAACCACAATCTAATATTGAAAGTATCAGAGCAGCCCCAAAGAACCTCATTTTCACAATGTACATTAGACAGACATACAAATTGTAGCAGTGATCATCTGTGATATAGTTAGAATCTCATATGTGGTCTTTTCTTTTAGTGAGTACATTGAGAGAAATTTAATGAGATGCTGAGATAAAAAGAATTAATTTTGATTGAATAAAAGATTATACTAAGAAGATAATCCTAGAAGAGAATGGTTTGTAAGCAAACCTCTAGATTACTGTTATGATTCCAGTGATGTCAGCTCTGTACCTCCCTTGCAAGTAACAGTTTTAACCCTCTCTCCCACTTTCTGTTCTAGCAATATGCTCCCCTACTGGCTGTTTTCAGCTCCCAAGGTCAGTCAGAGCTGATCCTCCTCCAGAAGGTTCAGGAATACTGTTATGACAACATCCATTTCATGAAAGCCTTTCAGAAGATTGTGGTTCTCTTTTATAAAGGTATCCATCCATGTTGTTCCACCATTATGTGTTTATTTCTTATTGATGCACTTTGGAGGGCAGAGCAGGGGTTGAAGCTGGGGGGCGGGGCTTGTTTATGGCAGGCACTGCAAAGATGCTAATCGTTGCAAAATTTAGTGACGTAGCCACACCACGTAGGGAGGAAGGGTTCAAAGGCTATAGATGCATGCTCTCTGGCACTATCCTGATTAGGCCCTGGGAACTTCTCCTTGGTGGAAGTTGCCAGAAGAGTATGGAGATGGTGAGAGAAGGTGATTCCTTAAAATGATTAAGCTCCTTTTTGTATTGTTTGGATTATGATTATCAAAATACTTTATGGAGAGGGTGTTCTCAGAACGTTCTCAGTGCCAAAAAGCTGACTTTAAAATTACTAAAATAATAGACCTTTTTCCTTTGTAATTATTTTTGCCCACCTATTCTCTTATTTTCCAAGGAAATGGCTATTTTTAGGTTTTTACATTTACTGTATTTATAAGGATTAGGTTGCCAGGACAACTATACTGTTTTTTAATAGATAAAAGCTATTAGGATTTTAACTGATCTCAATCTCTATACTTACAGTAAATGAAATGATCCTGAACTGTTTTTTTGGTCTGGATTTTTGTAGTTTTATGAAAGAGAAAAGGAGCATTTTAGAAATGATACATTTTGAGCATCTTGTCTTATGCTTATTTGCAGTTATTGCACAATGGCATAATGTCCGACAAACTAAAGTATAAATTAATACAGGTTATATTTGTGTATGGTGAAAAATGTTTCTTTTCTCATTCATGTATTATTAAATTTGACTCTTTTAAATGATAATTTGGGTATTGGGAATAAAACAATTTTTACATTATTGATAAATAGCTATTTTTAAAACATCTAATAGCATTTTTTTATCAGTAAAATAATTTTAAAAGATTTTACTTTTTTTATATTATTATATATATATATATTTTGTATATATATATTTTGAAAGATGCTTAGATTACATAAATGTTGCACAAAAATTACAGGGATTTCCACCTCCCACACCTCCCACAACATCCCACATAAACATCTTTCATCAGTGTGGCACATCACCTGCAATGGATATACACATCCTGGGGCTCTGCTACCAAGCATGGACCATAGCCCACATTATAGACCACACTCTCTCCCACACAGTTCTGCATGTTATATGCTAATGTAAAATGGCCTATATCTGTCATTGCAATGTCACTGATAATTCTCAAGTCCTGAAAAAGCACCTGTATTACAACTGCTTTTCCCTTCCCTGCCCTAAAAGTGTCCAGTGGCCACTGGCTCACCCTCACTGTTATAATTTCTTCCATTGCTTGAATCACATTATGTCTACAACAGAATACCATTAAGTCCACTCTAGTCCATAGCTCTTCCCCCAATCCTGAGGAGTTTGGGATGGTGATGTCCACTCCACCTCCAAGTGAGACAGGGATTATATTCCATGGATACGGTGGATGGGATTATCCTGCTTGCAGCCGCAGGCTCTCTCCATTTCCTGGGATGGCCGTTGTCCATCATCGTCTCCTCACCAGGTGACTTGGGTGAGTCCATTGAGCTGTAGAGTAGGAGTTGCAGCTCCACCGAGATTCCAGGCACAGCTGGCACATGGGCAGGCCAGAGGCTCTGGAAGTACACCTATAAACTCCAGCATCACATATAGGTTTGAACAGAAGGGACTGATGGACCATGTGCAGGGAGGACTTATTTGAGTCCAACTCTATCACTCTCAGGAGCACAGATTCCAAAGTAGAGCCCACTGAAAAGGCAAAAGAATTTTAATTGGCCAAGAGATTTTTCAAATGCGTACATCATATGCATAAGTATTTAGGTGATATTTTCCTTTTTCAGGGCACTGTTATTCCACTGCGCTTTTTATATAAGAAGGAAAATGTGATGAGTGCCAAGTTCCATTTGAAGTTCAATAATTGGTGTTTTATATAAACAGTCCCAAATGCTAAGGAACAGTGGCTGAAATAAGAAGTGGTCACCAGGAAATAAGGAGTAAGGATTAGCTCTTCCTTAGGTCATTGATTAACTAGGTAATCAGCCTTTAAATAATCCAAAGTTAGTATGCTCTGGCAGGTAGGGGCAGACCCAAGGAAACAAAAGAAAGGTAAGTGTTAAAATCGATATTGTTCTGGCTTAGTTAATATTGAAAATGACATCAGAAAACTTATTAAAATGGAAATCTAAAATATATCACTGATATTTTAAAACTAAATGCTATTTTCTAGGTAATTTCATCATGTCCCAAAGATAGTCTGTTTTTTCTAAAAGAAATAATCACATATTTTCTCTTGAGAAAATTCAGTCCCGGAGGGAGAATTGTTCTATACAACTATTAAGATTGTTACTCGTTTACCTTCTCTCTTTTTTTATTGTTGGTTTTAACTTTGACCTTGACTTGTCCAACAAACACTTGTGCACCAGGAGATATCTGATTTGTTTTTATAAGGATTTGGGTGCTCTTGGTCTGTATATGCTTTAAAACACTCCTTTTCTAATTTTAGCATGCATCAGAATCACCTGGAGAGCTTGTTAAAACAGATTCCTGAGGGACTCTGATTTGATAGGTCCAGAATAGGGCCCAAGATTTTGAATTTCTAACAAGCTTCCAGGTAATGCTGTGAATGTTGTTTCTGGACCAGACATTAAATGCCAGAAGGGACAGGTTCTGTGAATTACAGTAACATGTACAGAAAGTTTACAGTAGCATGTTCATTAATTCCATGTACACATACACATTTTACAAATATCAAAAAGTATTTTGTTTGCTTCTTTTATCTAGTGATGAAGATTTCTTTTGTTTATTATAAGGAAAATTTTCCTCCTTAAATGAAATTTTTAAAATGTAATAGAAACCATTGCTCCTTTCCTACTTTAATCTCTTGCACACACACAAACATACACACTTTACACATTTCCCGTATATCCAGAACTTGAGGATGACAGAAATTTAGGGACATAATTACCCATGTCCCCTTCAATACTTAATTGAATACCATTATTGAAAGAATTTTTAAATATTTTTAGTAAATAGCATTGGAATAAAAATGAATAATCTATAATGCTATTCAGAAAAGAAAGAAAAAAGTGGTGATTGATCATTTAGTGATGACCCACTTTCTGCATTATAATCTAGATTTTTATATTTCTAAGGCAGTAAGAAAAAAATAGTTAATTCATCACTGTCAAAAATCACATTATTCACTTTTTAAAATAATTCATCTTCCTTTCTTTCTTCCTAAAGATAAATGCACATATTTATCTACATATTCACGGCATGTAGGTCTGAAAGATAAAACTACCTTCTCAAATGTTGTTACCAGTATTTCTGTGGTGGATTTTGTTTACAGAGATTCTTTAGTTTAAATTCTGTCCCCTGTGTAAATTTTTCTAAAAGGAGTTTCTTATTCTCCTTTTAGAAAAATGTGAGTGTCCTCAACTTATATCCCCAGCATTCTTAGGGTAAATTATTTTTTACTTGTATCCCTATGTGACATTACTAATAAAAAATACTGAATTTCTTAAAGTCCAAGTGACATAGTTTTAGACTTAAATAACTACATAATAACTGGTGTCTAAAACTTTGCAATTTTCAAACCACATTTTCAATATTGTCTCTTTGACAATAGATTAGACTTGTCACTGAACAGAAATTTAGCTGTTTAAACTTTTTGATGTTCATGCTTTGCTGCATAAATTACCCCTTATAGTTGCTTCTGTCCCTACTATATTCGGTTATTTATTTCCTGGTACCAGAACTTTGGTCTTTTCATAATGCAACAAATATTTATTACTAAATTGGGTTCTTTATAAAGAATTCAACTTTGCTTGCAGTTTGCCTGATTTTCAGCACACAATGCATTTGATAGGTTTTACCTGTCATTCGGTGTCTTTCACAAGCAGTCATTGACAAGCATTTTAGTGTTGCATGGCCTCTTTCAGCCTCCGTGGGGCAATAAAACACATGAACGAGCTCTCAACCTTTAGAAGGAAAACCTTGGCGAATGCTATCACTAACCTGTAGTCTTAATCAGCGTTCCAAAGTGTGCTTTATATATCATGCCCAATTCATTATGGTGTGGAAAAAATATAATTTCTCTTTACATTTTTTATTCTTTTTTTTGCTTTAAAATAATAGGAATAGTTCACATGTTGGATGTACATGCTCAAAATTATTTTACTAAAGGGGGTATATGATCAAAGTAATTTGGAAATTTCTGATCTAAATCACAAGCATATAGCCTAGAAACTCAAGAGATTTGGAATGTTTTATAGAAAGGGTAGCATTAGAAACAGAAGAAGCTAATAGTAATCCTAAAGCACTCCTGATTACAACTTTATTGTACAGTCCTTACAAACGAATAAATCCAGGCTTCCTCCTTTCTTTGCAAAATATAGTATATTTAATTATAAAAATCAAAGCAAAAAAAATTTCTTTTATTTTGTAAAACCAATCATATTTATTTTTAGTCAATTCAGTCTGTACAATTTAATCCAGGAGCCTTTTCCAAGAGCCAGTTACTAAGTTTTTTAAAAATGAGAAAGGAAAACTTAAATTTTTTGTTACAAAGAGGCCAGTGAAGACAATTTAAAATTATTTCTCTCTTTTCCATAAGCCAAAATTATATTTTAACTGCAAATACATCATTAGAGTGATTTATGAACATCCCATAGATTTATCAGCATTTATAATGGATTGGACAGACTTTGGGGACAAAATACATCCTTTTTTACCTGTTTGCCATCTTATTTCCCACTCTTAAATCCAAAAGACAGCCATTAGAACATTGGCAGGGTATGTAGGTTGATATTTTCACATTTCCTTTCCTATTAACATTAAGAATTCTAAATTAACAGTAGCTTGAGGACATCAAGGATCTTTTGTGGAATTTATAGTTGTAGGTAATAGTTTTCCTTAGAAACCTATAGAAAATCTGTCTCATATCTCTGTTTTTCTCTTTTACATGTACTCTTGTAATTTAGGATATTATACTGGAGGAAAATAAACTCATGCTTTCCAGTAGGTGGTGAAAGGGTAGAAGGTGGGTTATATGTATATTGATCCCACAACACACCCAGGAAGCTCTGTTAATATCATTATTGAATCCCACCCACTTTTTTTTTCATTTACCCTTTTCTCCTGAAAGAAAATCCCCTTAAAAGGTGAGTCATTTGAAGATGCTGCTCAGTCAAGATACAGTTGAACTTGGCAAGACACAGAGTGTTCTGCAATGCTGGGACTGCTGATTCGTTTGCAAAATTACGAAATAACCTCATTTTCTACCAGTAGAGTAGCACTGTAAGAGATTTCCAAGTCCCAGTAATGACCTGTAGGCTTGGCTTGCATTATACACTGCCTGATGACATTTATATTATCATCTAAAAAGCATTTACTAAGCTAAATACTAAAACATGGTACTCTGCTATAGGGAACTAAGCATGGTTTCTATCTTCTGATATTTTAGATATGGGTTTCTTTGATATTAAAACTTTTAATATTAAAAGGTAATGCTTTCTTTTAAGCTATGAGACTTGAAACTGCCTTAACATGGCATTTAGATAATAACTTTGAAATCTTTGATTTGAAATTACAGCTGATGTCCTGAGTGAAGAAGCGATATTGAAATGGTACAAAGAAGCACATGTTGCCAAAGGCAAAAGTGTTTTTCTTGACCAGATGAAGAAATTTGTTGAATGGTTGCAGAATGCAGAAGAAGGTATGATTCCATTTAGCAATTTTGTTAGTCATTTAGCAAATAATTTCTTATTATATTTTAAGGTATCTACCTGTCTCACAGATTTTTCTTGTTTTCCTAAAACTAAAATTCTTTAAGTGTCTTCTATAGCAAACATTTGCCTACATCTTAAACCCCCTTTCTGAAATCAAGGCAATAAAACTTTCTACATGGAAAAAATATGACTCAAATTATCCAATCTAATGGAGGACAAAGAGGAAGAAATAATCAGATGTGAGGGGAAAAAATACATTTGACTTAATCACACATTGTGGGATTATATAGATTGTTATAGCATCTTTTTTTTTTCTCCCCCTTCCCCCAAATGGCTCCCCTGTCTGTTTGCCCACCTTTTTTTTTTGCTCATTGTTTGCTCGTTTACGCTCGTTGTCTGGTACTCGTCGTTTGGCACCGGGAACCAAACCTGGGACCTCCCATTTGGGAGGCAGGTGCCCAACTGCTTAAGCCACATCTACTCCCTGCTCTTTTTTTTTTAATTTGTTTTTGTTTTTGCTCACTGTCTGGTCACTGTCTTGCTTGTTGTTTTTTCACTCATTGTCTGCTTGTTGTTTTTTGCTTTCTCTTCTGCTCATTGTTTTGCCTGTCTTCTTTAGGAGGCACAGAGAGCCAAACCCAGGACCTGTGGGAAGTGGGTGCCCAAATGCCTGAGCCACATCCGCCTCCCCCTCCCCCCCCGTTACAGCAACTTTTACTTGTTGGCTGGTATTTGAAATGGGACACAAGGTGGATAATGGCTGAAAGTGAATCCAATTAAGAATTAAAAGTTTATTCTTTAGGTGATCCAAAAGAATAAAAAAATGTTATATTTTCTAATATATGTGCATGTTACAATTTTAGAAAGACAATAACTAACTGTCTTTCTAGTGAATGTATGCCTGGGG
Organism: Cabassous unicinctus; assembly: GCA_029593785.1. Lineage (NCBI taxonomy): Eukaryota > Metazoa > Chordata > Mammalia > Cingulata > Chlamyphoridae > Cabassous > Cabassous unicinctus. Next base: position 13,149 of record JAQZBX010030103.1, on the reverse strand, counting down.
TAAATATTTCTGGGTTTGGGAGAGGGGAGAAGACATACTATGAAATTACTATTAGAAACCCTTTCCTGATCTTATTCAAAGCAGTCTGGAGAAAATAAAATACCTTACTCGTCACTGTTTCTTCTCTCCTAGAGTCTGAATCGGAAGGTGAAGAAAATTAGATGGCTCAACAAAGCACAATACCTAGGTTACCACACAACACTTTTGATTGGGAATGCTGAACCGTTTGGGAAGAGAAACTTGGCTTCTGTTTTCACAAATGAAAAAAAAATAGGATAGGCTTCCCTTGTGGAGAGGGGGGAATGGTTTTTGTTTTTGTTTTGTTTTTAATGGAGCCCTGAGGCATCAGATATTATACTTGGGACTCTACCTCTCACTCACTATATGCTAACTTAAAGCCATTCAACAGGGAGTCAAGTAGGAATCTGAAAATTAAATACTCAACAGACTCCTTTTTTAGCTGTATTTTTCAGGTACTGTGTGGTGAATGCCCCACTGGTGTCTATTACAGGGCCACTTTGGTAGTTGTGTATCTGCTTGTGTATGTGATTTGACAAACCAGTTTTTTAAAATAAATGGCTTTTTAAAAATCTGGGCTTATATTCTTGGAGGTTTTATTTCTTTACCATGCATGATTTCTGAAATAACATTTTAGTGTTAAACTTTTTTTCATCCAAAATGTTGAATAGTCATTTTTCCTCTCATCTAAAAACTACTCTGTTCCTTTAATTGCACAATTATCTTAGTACCGAAGTGGAAATTAACTCAAAAATACATGCAATTAGCATGATGCCTGAGGTTATTATATGTGGAACCCATTGCTAAACAGGTAAATGCAGAGCTCCACACTTAGTGTTTCTCTCAGCCGTGTTTCCTCCCAATCTAAAGGAAAGCTAAAAGAAATTTCCCAGGTCTCTATAGCAGCAATGTAAAACACCTGACAGTTTGGGAAAGCTCATTGACGTATTACATAAGTCTTTTTTTTTAAACTCCTGAAAAACTTAAGGTACTATTGCAGATATTTGGCTTTGTCCCACCATTTCTAGGGTGACAAAACTGAGACCCAAAAAAGTACAGAGTTGTGAAGAAGGAACTAGAAGTCCTATCTTCATAGTCCCATTCCAATGCTTTTTTTGTTTGTTTTTTTCATATTCTCTCAATTTCTTATAATTTTTTATACTTTAGAATGTAAATTTCTACAGTTCAAGCAAAAATGTTTTTAAAATTCCACTTCTATTGAATAAACATCTGGAAAATATTTTCTAATCCAGAACTAACAATTCTAGAATATGAAATATTTAACATTTTCTAGCACAGAGTATTTTTTGCAAGTGGATTCTGATTTTAAGATAGCAAGCATGGAAAAAATGCTGGAACAACAAGGACTTAATAATAATCCCAGACCAAAGCACTTTCTCTGAAAAACAGTTGTCTTTCTTTTTGAAAATAAGACCTGCCCCAATTATAAAAACAGTCAAATTAGTTATCTGTTGCTACGTAACAAATCCCGAAATTAGGTCACAGTTTCTGTGGGTCAGACATCCAAGAACAGCTTGGTTGAGTGGTTCTAGCTCAGTTTTGCTCATGAGATTGTAGTCAAGCTGTTGGTTGGGACTATAGTTGTCAAAAAGCTGGAAGATAAAAAAAAAAATACAACTGGAAGATCTGATTCTATGCTGACTTATGTGATTGTTGGCAGATGTCAGTTCCTTGCCAACATTTGGCCAGAAACTTCAATTCCTCACTACACTTAAGCTGGCTGAGTATCCTCAAAACTTGGCAGCTATCTTCCCCAGAATGAATGATCAAAGAAGGCAAGAAAGAGAGCTCAAGACAAGCCATAGTCTTTGATACCCTAATATTAGAAGTGACATAACATCACTTCTGCCATATTCTGTTGGTCACACAGGCCAACTGGTGTGATGTGGAAGGGGACTGCACAACGGTGTGAATCACAGGAGCAGGGGATGATTGAGGACCATTTTGGAATCTATTGTGATAGTACACCTACCAATAAAAAAAATAATTTCCAGGTAAATTAAAAATCTTCACCTAATGTTAAAACAATGAAAGTATTTCAAGGGAACATAGAAAATATCTTTAAAATCTTGGGATGGGTAAAAGCCATGATGTGAAAGCAAAAACAAAGTCAACAGATCTGGGTGGATGTCACATGGCAATGAAAGCCATCCCCTGGAAAAATCTTCACCCAGCATCAGTTAAAAGTTAAAATCCCACTTGCTTAGAACTCTAGAGAAAGACTAGAGAAGGACTCCACAAATACTGAATTGAAAAAGAAAAATAACCTCCAAGATCAGGTAGGAAATTTCCATCCTGGACCCACCAGTCTGGACCCTTCCCCCTCACTTGGTCCCATGAAGCTTGGGAGTTGCAAACAGGCAACAGAGCCCAGGTCCCTCCTGCCACAGATGCAGACTATAGAGCCACTCACATATCCAGGCACGGGCACCTAAGTGCACAGAGAACCAGGTCAGAACAAAAGCCACTGGGTCATGCAGCATGCTGCATGCTGCATCCAAAAGGGACCCAAGGGGGGAGGGGTATTAAAAGGAGAGAAACCCATGCAGACTTATTAGCAAGAGGTGTGCACACTCAATCCAGTTTCTATTGGCTAGACCATGTAAATGCAAAATAGACGTTTCCGTATTGACCCTATCTGAGTTCATGGGGCAGGATACCCTAATGGGGAAGAAGCCAGATGCAGGAAAGGGGGGAGGTGGTGGTGGTGGTAAGGGGATCAAACTGAGCTGCTGTAAGATAGAACGAGCCCTAGAACTGAAAAGTGTAAAGAAAACAGGGCACTGAGTGAGGGAGAGAATTTAAACAAATCATAGGAGCTGGGGAGAAAATTCTGCACAAAACCAAACAGAACAAGATCAAGATTCCCAGAGGAAAAACAGAGGGAAGGGAGTTTTCTCCTGGAGGTGAAACAATTGCACAAAAAGTGCAATCTTAAAAATTGTACCACATAGGATAAAAATCAGATGAAGAGCTGAGAAAATCTGAACAGTTGAAGATGGGCTACTTTAAAGTACTTTAAAGCCCAGAATAAGTTGGATCAAGCATCAAAGAAGAGCCTTAACACAAACTCAATCAACAATAAAACCCTAGAGAAGAGGGAGAGACTGACATTCAGTGTTAACTCATCAAGATAATCAGATACCCAGACATCAGGAAAAAATTACAAGCCATACTAAAAAATAGGAAAATATGGCTCAGTCAAAGGAACAAATGAAAACTTCAGAGGAGACAGAATTTGGAACAACTAATCAAAGATGTTCAAACAAATCTCCTAAATCAATTCAAGAAGATGAAGGAAAATATGAGTATAGAGCTAAAGAATATTAAGAACACAATATGAGAGCATAAAAAAGAATTTGAAAATATAAAAAGAAACAACAGAAATTATGGGGATGAAAGGCACAATTAAAATACACTAGAGGCATACAACAGATTTGAACAAAAATCAGCAAACTAGAATACAGGATGATCAAAATCATACAGTCAGAAGAACAGACAGAAAAAAGAATAGAAAAAAATTGAGCAATGTCTCAGGGATTTAAGTGACAGCACAAAGTGCACAAACATGCATTATGGGTGTCCCAGAAGGAGAAAAGAAGGAAACAAGGGGCAGAAAGAATATTTGAGGAAATACTGGCCGAAAATTTCCCAGCTCTTTGAAAGACATAAATAAACATGTCCAAGTATGCAAAATACTGCAAACAGACTAAATCCTAATTGACCTACTCTGAGACATACTAATCAGAATGTCACCCTCAAGAAGACTAACTGCCAATTTCTCAACAGAAACCATGGAGGTAAGAAAGCAGTTGTATGCTGCTATATTTAATACACTGAAAGAGAAAAATTGCAGGCCAAAAATTCTTTAGTTGGCAAAACTGTCATTCGAAAATGAGGGAGACTTTAAAATATTCACAGATAAACAGAGACTGAGAGAGTTTGTCAACAAAAGAACTGCCCTACAAGAATTACTAAAGGGTGTTCTGCAGGTTGAAAGGAAAAAACAGGACAGATTGACTTGGAGTAGTGTGAAGAAATGAAGACCACCAGTATGGGAAACTAAAAGGGTAAATGCAAAACCCAATAGTACTTTATTCTCAATATATAACTCTACTCTTTAATTCCTATAAGAGTAAGAATACAATTGAACAGGAAAAAGGAACATTTCCTGATAAAGGAAATGAAATATGAAGACATAAAAATGGGACAAAAACAACATAAAGAGGGAAAACAGAGGGGTATGGTACCAGGCAATGTGTATATGATAGAAGCTAAGTTGGTATCTTTTCAAATCAAAAAGAATACCTTTTTATTATTTTATTATTTATTAAAATAATAATTATTATTATTTTATTAAAAGTAAAAAGATATAGATATAGGTTGTATAATATAAATCACAGGGTGACCACAAAGAAAGTATTTTAAAAATATATAGAACAGAAATGAGAAAGGGAACATCCAGATACATCACAAATACAGAAATAGATCACTATACAGAAAAAGAGGTTGCACTAAAGGAAGAGAGGCCAAAAAAAAAAAAAAAAAAAAAAAAAAAAAAAAAAAAAAGACAAAATGGCTGAAGCAAATACTGCCTTTACAGTAATAACACTGATTGCTAATGGATTAAACTCTCCAGTAAAAAGACACAGATTGGCAGAATGGATTAAAAAAAAAAAAAAGCATGATCCTACTATATGTTGCTTACAAGAGGTGACCTTGGACCCAAAGAAACAAAGAGGTTGAAAGTGAAAAGATGTAAAAATATACTCAGTGCAAATAGTTACCAAAAAGAGCTGGACAGCTATACTAATATCAAATCTGTGCTAAGAGACAAAGAAGGACACTATACATTAATGAAAGGGTCAGTCCATCAAGAAGAAATAGCAATCTTAAATACTTATGAACCTAACTACGGTGCCCCAAATATATGAGTCAAATGTATTTGACAAAACTGAAGGGAGAAATAGATATCTCTACAATAATAGTTGGAGAACTTCAATATACCATTTTCATCAATAGACAGAACATCTAGACAGAAGATCCTTAAGGAAACAGAGAACTAGAATAATATGATAAATGAACTAGACCTAACAGACATATCCAGAACAGTGCACCCCAAAACAGCAAGAAATACATTCTTCTCAAGTGCACATGGGTCATTCTCCACGATAGACCACATCAGGTCACAAAACAGTCTCAATAAATTTAAAAAGATTGAAGTTATATTGTGAATGTGGTTAAAAGGGGATATTTTAGTTCATATATATGTTACTAGAATAAAAATTGAAAGATAAAACATAGTACTATATAACACAGGGAATCCAATTGTAAATGATGGACTACATTTAATAGTACAAGTTTAAAAATGTTCTTTCATGAATTATAGCAAATGTTCTACACTAATGCAAGGTGTTAATAATAGGGTGACATAGGAGAAAAAATACACCTAATGTAAACTATGGACTATAGTTAATAATACAATTTTAATATTCTTACATAAAAAATGGTAACAAAGGTACCACACTAATGCAAAGTGTCAACAATGGGGGGGTATATGGGATTGCTGCATTTTTTAACATGATTTTTATGTAAATCTACAACTTTTCTAATATTTTTTTAAGTCAACAGACCTGATTGCAGAAAGTCTAAAATTTTCCCATATTGAAAGATACATACGTGAATGATAAACACCAAATGCATGATTATGGAATCTCTGGGTAAGGAGCAAAGAAAATGAGACCAATAGAGCTTCAATACACTGAGAAGAAAGTATTTGCAGTAAAATAACAAAGGGTTAACTAATAAATTTAAAGAGCTTCTATGAATTATTAAGAAAAGATAACCCATTCAACTGAAATATGCAAAAGGGTATGAAGAGTTAGTACAAATGGGCAATCAGGCAAAGATGCTCAACCTTACTGGTAGTCAGGGATATGCAAATTAAAACAATAAGCTAAAATGTTTTACTCATTGGGTCAGAAAAAAACCTAAAACCAATAATCAATGTTAGTGATATGGAAAAGGAGGTTCTTTAATTTACAGGCTTTTGGAGTTAATATTTGGCAATAATTATCAATATTTAAAAGATGCCTATCCATTGACCTAGTACTTCCATTTCAAGAAATTGTTCCACAAGTTACCCAAAGACATATGTGCAATGACCACCACTGAAAATATTCTTTTACATAAATATTATGTTCATCTATGGTTATTTAGAAAAAAATAGGACTAGAGATTGGGTCAAAGGATATGAACCTTTTTTTAACACCATGTGATCTCATTTTCTGAATTTTTATTTATACATTTTAATGCATTTTAGTTCCACTTTGGGCATGATTCAAGGCAATATCATTTCATTAAGAAAAAAGACATCTGTTAACCTCTGAAAATGTGAAATTTTTAAGAGCTTTTAGATTTCCATAGTTCCAATTTATAAAATTACAGGGGACAAAAAAATTGTGAGGGGAGTAAAATCTTGCATTTTCAAGCCAAGAAACCACCACTCAGAAAAACATCAAGTCCTCACATGTCTATAGAATCATTTGGTTTGCATCAGTGCAGTGTCCTATTACCAAAACACCTCTCCAGCTCAGCTGGTTCGTTGTCTCTGACTTTACCTTCTCCAAGTAAATGGCAACTATTTTCTTTTGCTGTCTGCACTTTTAAAAAAATGGTAGGTTTCAACAAACCTCCTAGTAGATGACATATACTGCCATGACCTACTTGTGGAATAGCAGGGATTACAAAAGCTTCTTGACAAAAAAGAAGAAAAAAAGCCTTTTTAGAACAAGTCTTTGCACATCTGAAATCTCAACACCTTGGTTGTTGTGCATATGTGTGTGTGGTAGTTTGAGGTTATTATGGACCCCAGAATAAATCATGTCCTTAGAGTTAATCCATTCCTGTAGGAGAGAACCTATTGCAGATGGGTACTTTTGATTAAATTACTTTAGTTAAGGATCTTTGATTAGGTTACTTCAGTAGGGCATGACCCACGGTCAGTCTTAATCCTCTTACCTGAGTCCTTTATAAATGGGATGGACATAGGAAGAGAGAGAAAGCCACAAGAGCAAGGAGCTGAAATCAATGGAAGCTGAGAGATAAGAAGCCAGAGGCTAAAGCAACAAAACCAGAAGAGAAGGGAGAGACCAGCAGATGCTTCCATGTGCCAGTCTTCAGGGAGAAAGCATCGCCTGATGGTGCCTTGATATGGACATTTTCATGACTTCAGAACTGTAAGCTTATAAATTAACAAATCTCTGCTGTAAAAGCCAACCCATCTTGCCTTTGGCAGCTTTTAGCAAACTAAAATAGTGTGTTTTAACTATTTGTTGATGTATGACAGGAAAATTCACATGTCTATTCCTTGATGAAGAGAAACTGAGTCCACCTGGGTAATAAGCAGTCAAATGAAGAACCTGAACATTAGCAACACCCCAGAAGCCCCCAATGTCCCCTCCCAACTTGAACCTTGTCAAGGGAAGTCACTATCCTGCATTCTCTCAGCACAGATTTGTTTTATCGCTGACTGAAATGGATGCATACAGTATTGTTTTGTTTATGCCTACTTGTGGCAGTTTGATATTATTCCAAAAAGAGATATTGATTATGTTTGTAAACTGGCCTGTTCTTCTGGACGTGATACCCCTTTGATTGTATTAAATTCAGAGGTTTCACTTTTACTTTATTAAATCAAGATTCGGACTTTGATTCGATCATGCATTAGGGTGACTCAGAGTTGAGTCCCCACCCCCTTGGTGGGCTATATAAATGGAGACTCAATCAAGGAGAAGTAGAAGTAGATACACAGAGCAGAAGAAAACAGAGGAAGAGAGACAGCTCCTTAGACACGGCAGAGGCCCCAGGAAGAGAAATGAGCCTGACAGTTTGCAGCTGAAGACCACAGAGCAGCTGAGAAGTCCTGAGAGATGAGCCTTATGCCAGCCTACAGCTGAGATCAGAAGAAGCTGAGATCATGGACCCTTAAGAGGAAAGAGGAAGGCTGATCCCTCGCAGACATCACCCACCATCTTGCTTCAATATGTAGCAAATTACTTTGGATGAGAAAGTACCTATTATGGTACCTTGAGTTGGACTCATTAGGACCTTGTGACTATAAGCTTCTACCCCAAATAAATACCCTGTATAAAAGCCAACAGATTTCTGGTACTTTGCATCAGCACCCCTGTGGCTGACTAATAACGCTATTCAACTTGGTTTGTACTTTGTTTTGTAATTGTTCATTGTGTTTATTTCCTCTCTGGTATGTGATTAAGTGAATGCAGTCGATCTACCAACAATTCTACTCAGCTCTTTCAGCACTTGAAATATGAGGATTTTGTTTTCATGAGTCAAATGTTGCACTATTCTCTTTTGGCACCAAGAATAATTCCTAGGCACATTATTTTTCAGAGATATTTTTGGGACACATGCTTTTCCATATCATAATCATTACAAAAAAATTCATCCATGCCATCTCTGGGAAAATAGTTACTTTCATATGGGTTAGATAGGTAGTAAAATTAAGTCATAGATTGCTGTGGCTCCAATTGTTTATACCTCCTCCCAGGTTTTGCTGTTGCTTTTGCTGCTATGTAAGTGGAGAAGTAAAGAAAGATGAACTTGGAGTGGGTTGGCTTGAGCTTGGAAGCACCACTCTGCAATTAATTAGCTGTTTACCTAATTAGCAAGTCATTTAAGTCTTGGTATTTTTTTCTTATTTGTAAAATAAGGGGACTGGACAAGGTTAGTCCTTAAACTGAGGTTGAACCACCCAAAGTTATATGCCAAATTTTGTTTTCATCAGATTCTCAGATTTGGTTTGTTAAAAGATTGCTGAGTGCACTGCCAGAGTTTCTAACTCAGTAAGACTGGGGTGGGATCTGAGGATTTGCCTTTCTAGCAAGTTCCCAGGTGATGCTGATACTCCTGCTCCTGGGACAGCACAGAACCACAGGCTGGATGGTCACTAAGATCCATTCCTGTGCTTACTTTTTTTTATGTCTTCAGTAAAGATAAAGGTGATGGATTTTATTTTGCTCAACTCAATCTTTGATTGCCATACAGCACTGTGCAGTTTGGCAGGAAGTTGGTATTCAGTAAATGTTTGAATGAATAAATGAGCAAATAGGCACTAAGAAGTCCCTTTTAAAGGGTTGATCAAATATTCATCCTGTGTTTACCTTCTTAGAAAAGTCCTGCAATGGTATCACAGGCTGACTGCTGCACAGTAAGAATTTAGGTTAGTGCACTAAGTAGAAATGCATCGTTATTGATTATGTCATTCTCTGAAACAGAGCCAGTAAAACATGGGCCCATAATTTATTTATAAAATAATCCTGACACCATCCCTTATTTGTTTCTGAACTAAGCAGAAGCACTTTCCTGTGAGATTGTCTAACTTGCCTCTGTGACAATGTATTGTGGATGTTGACCAACTGTGAGATCCTCAGCCTACACCCTGCATCCTAGGGCAGCTCTAAGAAAGTAAACTACCACCGGGCTAGATCACTAGTCTCTTTAGTGTACATCAGAGTCACCTCTTAAGTACAAATTGCTGGCAACAGCCCCAGTTTCTGACTCAGTAAGTTTGGGGTGAAGCCCGAGGATTTGCATTTCTAACAAGTTCCCAGGTGCTGCTGCTGCTGCTGCTGCTGCTGGTCCAGGAACTACACATTGAGAACCCCTGGGCTGGATGGTTACTAAGGCCCCTTAATAGCAAACAGGCTCGTTGGATCAATCAAGACCCATAGCATTACCTGGGAACCTGCTAGAAATGCAAATTATCAGGCCCCATATAAACTTATTGATTGCTGGATGGGGCCCAGCATTCTGTGTTTAACAAGCCCTCGAAGTGATTCTGATGCAGGCTGAGCTTCGAGAACCACTGACCTAATCTAAACTTGAGGAATCAGGTCATCATGGAACACATCCTTAAAGCGGCTTAAGGGTAGTTGGACAATTAGAACAGAAGAAGGATCAGGCTTGGCACAAGGTATGGGGTTGGTGAGGTGGCACTCATTTTGAAGGCAGGTCAGAGACTGGCATCCTTCAGTGTTTTAAACCTGATTTAAGAGGATAGGCAATGTCAGAGCCGTGTAGCTGAATGACTCAGATCAGGCAATGGAAAAAGCTGGTAGCGAACATGGATTCATACCCAAGTGTGTGGGAATCCTTCTGAAAAGTAATAGTTCTAAAACTTGGAATAAAATAAAATATATTCAGGTGTTTTTTTCTTAATTTCCAATATACTCATCAACAAACAGTAGTTTTTTAAGTAATGAGCAGCAGATTTTCTAAATACAGTGGAATCTAAAAGGCTGAGTATTCACAAAATATCTTAAACTTCTCTGTGTTAGAGAAAAATATAGGGGCAGAATAGTAGTGAATGATGAAATTTATGTGTACACACATACAGGAGTCTATGTAGAAGGTTCATTTAAGCTAACGAGCTTTTAACAAAAGATTTTAAAATTCTGATGTGGAGTTAATACTGGGACTAAAGTAACACAAGACATATTTGGTCATTTGTCTTTTTGGTCAATCTCATCTTAAAGTTTTCCATGGATTTTAGAAAAGTCATTTACTTTGCCCATATGATCTCTAACCTTTTGTTCAAATCAAAACGCTTCACATCACAGCATATAAATACTAAATGGCTTTTTGAACAATTACAAATGGCCCATGGAGTGTTTAGAAGTGATTTGTTTAATTTCCAGATATTTGTTTTTTTCTAGATTTTTTATTGTTATTGTGGTCAGAGAAGTTACATGGTATGATTTCAATGCTTTGAAATCTACTTCAGCTAGTTTTATAGCCCAGCATATGGTTTATCTTGGTGAACGTACCATGTGCACTTGAAAATAATGTGTTCTGCAGTTGCTGTGTGTAGTGCTCTATAAATACCAGTGAGGTCGTGCTGACAGTGTTGTTCAGATCTGTGTCTTCAATGATATTTTTGGTCTAGTATCAATTGCTGAGAAGTGGGTATTAAAATCTCCAACTATGAATGTTAACTATTTTGTTTCGTGTATTTGTTTTTAATTATACACACATTTATGATTGTCTTTCTCATCAATTGGTCCTTTTATTATTAGGGAATGTCTTTTTTCAACTCTAATAATAATCTTTGTCTTGAAGTCTACTTTGTCTCATTAGTATGGCCACTCCAATCTTTTTAGGCATAGTGTTTGCATGGTGTATTTTTTCATCCATTTGCTTTCTTTCTTTTTCTTTTTTTTAAAAAAAAATTTATTTATTTATTTATTTATCCCCCCCTTGCTGCTTGTGTTTGCTGTGTCCATTTGCTGTGTTTTTTCTGTGTCTGCTTATCTCCCCCTTGCTGTGAGGTCTTGCTGCATCAGCCCACTGCGCTGCGCGGGCCTCACAAGGAGGCCCCGGGAAGCGAACCCGGGGCCTCCCATATGGTAAACGGAGCTCTATCGATTGAGCCACACCCGCTTCCCTCCATTTACTTTCAACCATCTATTTATAACTAAAATATGACTCATACATAGCACATAACTGGGCCTTGCTCTTTTAAAAATAAAACCCATTCTAATAATCCCTGCCTTTTAATTGGCATCTTTAGTCCATTATTGATATGGTTGGATTTAGGTCTATAATTGACAATTTTTTTGCTACTGTCCCCATTTTTTTTAATTCCTTTATCCCTCCTCTCCTGCCTTCTTTTTGGATTAATCGAGTACATTTTAGAATTCCATTTTAATTTATCTATTGCATTTTAGCTATATCTCTATATGTTATCTTTTTAGTGGTTGCTCTAGCGATTGCAACATGGAACTTAACCAGAGTGGCTTTAATCTGGTTTGAAGGCTTTTTAAGGAGAACCCAGAAATTACTGAAGCTTAGAAGTAGAGGACATGGGCATGTGTCAGGAGGCAGAAATACAAGCCAACAAACCCCAAGGATTGCTGGCAGCCAGCACCAGAATGCTAGTCTTTGGGGAGAAAGCAAGCCTTGCTTGATTTTTGGACTTCTTCCAAACTCGAAACTGTGAGTCAATAAATTCACCTTGTTTAAGCTCAAACCAGTATGTGGTATTTGTGAAAATAGTTTGGCAAACCAAGACACACCCCCAAAGAGAAGACTAACATTCCAGAAATCCTCCTTCACCTTTGGATTACCATCTCTATCACATATTAGTTACTTTGCAGAAGAAAGAAAAACCTGATGTTTTGTTAAAAACTATTGTAGGTTCAACAGAACTAAAATCTCAGTTAAACCTTAATCTGGGACTGGGAATTTATACTATTGTGGGGAAAAGGGAATTCCTTTAGGTCATAGCTTATTATATCATGAAATTAATACCACACAATGAGTAAACATCAATATTATACCATCTGGACCAGGTTGGGGATGGGGGGAGAGGATGTCATCAGGGGTCTGATTGTTTTGTGTCCATATAGGCACTTCTAAAGCCAACATATCTGGTTATGCTCTAGATGATAGGAAAAACACAAAGTTAAAAATTGGCATATTTCCTGATACGTTTAGTATCACCTCTGTTGGCAGCTTGTTCAAAGCACTTAAAGATGATGATGATAAGCTACTTTAGAAATAGATTGTGTGTTTCATTATGTTCCAGAACTTATTCAATGTTCTTTATTGCAGTACAATGTCAAAATATAAAGATACCAAAATCTGTATCAGTCAGGGTTCTACCAGAAAAACAGAAACAGTAGGATATATACATACATACATATACAGAAAAGAGAGAGGGAGAGATATGCTTATTGCAAAGAACACCCAACAACCGCAGAATATATATATATTTTTTCAAGTGTGTATGGTACATTCACCGAGATAGACCACAAGCAGATATACTGGGGCTAGCTAGGCAGATCTGAAGTCCATAAGGCAGACCGCCAAGAAAAGCAGGTTGGAACTCTCAGGCAAAAAATGACACTAAAGTCCACATGTGGAATTTCTTCTTCCTCTGGGAACCTCAGTTTTGCTCCTAAATCCTTCTAATTGATTGAATGAAGTCCATGCGGTTGGTTGAGGATAATCATCTTACAGTCTAGTAATTGCAGATGTCAATTTCATCTACAAAATTTATTTACAGCAACATCTAGATTAGTGTTT